>ML244657.1:0-34549 GCA_005239495.1 Nicotiana undulata | reverse complement strand
TCAAAAACCCAACTCTACCTAAAATCCCCAAATTTCTACTTTGATTTCATGATTTAGACCTAGATTCTATTGTTTGATGAAGGAAAATGGAAGTATTTAGAGTGAAAGTCACTTACCCAAGTGGTTATGGAGGTAGAAGGGCTTAGAGGTCGTCAATGGGGCTTGGAGAGGAAGAAGATGGTGCAAAATATGGAATTCCCGTAATGAACATTCTGTTTTTGGCCTTTTAAATAATTGGACGAAAATGTGCATCGCGATCGCGGGAATGGGATTGCGACCGCGGAGAGTCTGGTTCCCACGCACGGCGATCGCAGATAAAAGAATGCGATCGCGAAGAAGAGCCTGGGATCACCCCTCACTGAGATCGCGAAGAAGTGATTGCGATCACATAGCCCAAGGACCTCACCCTGTGCGATCGCGAACTAGACCTTGCGATCGCGTAGAGTACCTAGCCAGCCCCCGCTCAGACATCCTATACCTCTATGCGATCGCGAACAGTGCTATGCAATTGGATAGAGGAACTGACCTCCCCCTTCACCTATCTCTATGCGATCGCAGAGGGACCTACGCGATCACATAGAGCAAAACCTGAAACACCAGCAACAGCCACAAAAAAACCAGATTTTTCTAACACGTTAGCACTCCGACGCCTACCCGAAACTCACCCGAGCCCTCGGGGCTCAAAACCAAGAATACACACGACTCCCAAATCATCCTACGGACTTATTAAAGCTTTTACATCACCAAAATATCGTCAAAAACAAGGAATTAAACTTTAAAACTCATAGAATTTACTTAGAACTTCATAGAGCTTAATTTTACCAATTTTGATCCGAAACACGTCATTCCAAGTCCGTTTTATACCAAACTTCACTGATAAGTCACATAACATATAATAAACTTGTTCCGGGCTCCGGAACCATAATACGGGCCCGGTAAGGCGGTTCTCACATAATAATTCATTTTCAAAATCCTGTATTATTTTCAGAAAATAATTTTTTTTAAAATTCATTTCTTCGGCTTGGGACCTCGGAATTCGATTTCGGGCATACGCCCAAGTCCCATATTTTCCTACGGACTCTCCGGGGCCGTCAAATCACAGGTCCGGGTCCGTTTACCAAAAATGTTGACCATAGTCAACTTTATTCATTTAATTATCATAAAATTCCCTTTTCATCAAATTTCAACATAAGGACTTCCCGGCTACATGCTCGGGCTGCACACGCATATCGAGGTGAGATTAACGGAGGCTTTCGGGGCCTCAGAACACAGATTTAGCTAGAATTACGTTAGGATGACCTTTTGGGTCATCACAATCTCCACCTCTAAAACAAACGTTCGTCCTCGAATGGACATAGAAAAAGTACCTGAGTTTGAGAAATATGGGGATAACGACTCCTCATATCGGACTCGGACTCCCAGGTAGCTGCCTCGGCAGGCTGACCTCTCCACTGAACACGGACCGAAGGATAACTATTCGACCTCAAGTGCCGAACCTGCCTATCTAATATAGCTACCGGTTCCTCGTCATAAGTCAGATCCTTGTCCAACTGGACACTGCTGAAGTTAATAACATTAGATGAATCCGCAATATACTTCCGGAGCATGAATACATGAAACACTGGATGTACTGCTGATAAATGTGGTGGCAAGGCAAGTTTGTAGGCCACTACCCTGTCCAATATCTCAAATGGACCAACATACCTGGGGCTCAACTCGCCCTTCTTTCCGAATCTCATCACGCCCTTCATAGGCGACACTCGGAAGAACACCTGGTCTCCTACCATGAAAGCCAAATATCGAACTCTACGATCTGCATAACTCTCACTACAAGAAAAAGCCTTATTAGGGACCAACATTTAGCGACAAGTTTTAAATATGGTCCCTAAAAGTGTACTTATAGGAATGAGAATTTTTTTTGGTCTTTAATATGCAATTTTATACGACCAGGCCTATTCTGATCTGTACAGTAATTAAGATCTGGTCTCTAATATTATATTTTAGCGGGATAGGGGGCGCGGGAACTGACCAAAAGTAAAAGTAAAAAAAAGAAAGAAAAGAAAATTAATCACAGTATCCCTCCAAATTTTTCTCTTTCACCCTAAAATCTCTCAAATACGCATACTTTCAGCCTAAAATCCCTAGAGACGCGGCCGCTAACTGATCCTTCAAAATTCAGAATAAAATTCGACCGTACCTAAAATTAATCCCTAGAGACGGTGAAACTTAAATTCAGAAGGTAAAATATTAATCTCAGAGGTTGCAAAGAGGGCGAAGACGAAGCTAAAATCCCTAGAGATGGCCGCTAAATCCTTCAAAATTCAGAAGGTAAAAAACTCAGAAAGGTTGCGAAGAGCAAGGCGCTTTCGTCGTCGTCGTTGAGAGCTCTGTTCAGAATGTGTACTCTGTTTAATTTCTTCTTTGGAGGCCTTAATCCAAAGTACTTTACACAAATTATACTCTTGGATTATCCGCCTAAACAAGAGTAATTTTAATTTCTTTCTCTTTGATCTGTTCTGTTTCTTTAAACTTTATCTTCGTGTTTCTCCCCCCCCCCCTTGAATCAGAAATCTGTTATGTATATTTGGTTTTGTTTAATTTACTTTACTAATTGTTTTGGTTCGGTGGGTAGAAAGAAACGGAAAAGACGAACAATTTTAAGTGTTTATGGAAATAATTTTATAGTTTAAGTAGTACTACAATATCAAATAATTAGTACAATTTTGTTTAAAAAATTACGAGGGAACAGTATAGTGTTCGTTCTTGAATCTCGATGTGATGGTCTGCAAAGCTGTGAGTTGTGAAGTCAACAATATCAACCAATTAAAAGAGTACAGATTATGGTATCTCTAGGAAATCTTTTCGTAGTTCAAGAAAAGAAGTCATTAATTATTTATAGGAGCCAAAATTTCAATCAGTCTTCCGGTCTTATCCTCCGGATCATTATAGAAGGCTCTGCTGACATTACAACTCTTTTCAAAGGAATAGGATATCCATATTGTATGAAGAGATGATCTCTACTAAACTCAGGTTTTTTCAGATAGATATCTCCAATTGATCTAGAAACCTAGTTCAGGCCAATAGGCAACATAAGATTGATTTTCTCAACATAGTAATATATCTGAAATTGGTTGTTACCAAGCTTTTAATAAAAAATTTCAGTTTCAAACTTTATATTAAATGAAAGATCCAAAATCGCAAGATCAACATTCAGCACTATGTAACCTCTGCTACAAATTCTAGCTACAAAAGAAAATTGTTATGAAGTGGTTAAGAGCTAAAGACTAGATGGGAAAGGAGATTCCTTTGTGTTTGTACATAAGAATGAAATTACTACAGCTGCAACAACATGATTGGGGTTTGATTTGAATATCATATGTGCAATCGATTAATCTTGATACCGCCTGAAGTACTAAATGGAGATGTCTTCTACTAGCCTGAAATAGAAAAATCAATTCTACCCAAGGTCTAACCTTCAAAGTGGCAGATACAAGCATATTTATTGCCAAAACCAAAAGAGTCACTCAGTAAGAACTTGACAAAATGCAGACTTTGTTGAACCTTTTTATCGTGCTTTTGCTCATTTAGTCTTTTCATAGCAAGAAAGTACAAACGTGTCACAATCATATCTTCATATAAGTGGAGAATATAGGAATTTGCTAATTAGGTTTTTTCTCTATGTTTTCCTTGTAGTTCAGCAAGTTCCAGCAACATGTGTCATTTTACTTTAATTTGCATAACGTATGATCATGTTCATCTTTCACTGTCCTATTTGCCAAATAATCATCTACCGTGTTGCTTTCTCTTTAGCAATGTACAAAAACCAGAACTTCAGCACAGAGGCTGAGTGCCCAAAATTTGTGGCTTGGGCCAAGAGGTGCATGCAGAGGGAGAGTGTTGCTAAGTATTTACCTGACCAACCTAAAGTTCTTGAGTTTGTAAAAGTGCTTAGGCAAAAGTTTGTACTTGAGTAACATATGCAATTATGCATCATAATGTAGTAACAAAAGGGCATTTCGTTGTGCCTTCTTGAGTAGAAGTTTCAAATATGAAGTTTGCTTAGTGGTAATGTCAGTCAGTCTACTTTTATGAGCAATTAAAAACTCTTAGTTGTGTCATGTTGAGTGTTGGCTGTTGTAGTATGTGTATGAAATTCTGGAGCTTGTCAACTTTGTAGTGAGGAGTAATTATTTTTCCATTGGCATTATCTACCTGGAGTCTATTATTTTTATATTGGATATCAATCTATGTTTGATGTATTGCAGGATAAATTTAAGAGTGTTGACATGGATATCCACCGCGATCATATTTTGGGATGGATGAAAGAGTTATGGAATAAATGGAGAGGACAATTGCATGCAAATTATGTGAAGGGTAAGCCAATCCAAGAGGCTCTTAAGAATGTGCCCAAGGGGGTAGACAAGAAACAATGGGAGTGGTTGGTAAAGGAACATTTTTCTACAGAAAGTTTTCAGGTTTGACATAATAACTAATTATGTAATTTTATTTTATACCGTGATCTTTTAATTGATAATTTATTTATAGCATTTGGATTTAATGTTGTCACTCAAATATAGGCGAGAAGTAACAAGAATGCAGCAAATAGAACTAAGTTGAAGATGCTTCATCATATTGGTAGCAAGCCAATTAGAGAGATTATTTATCAAAAGGTGTGATCATCAAATCTATTTTTTCTTAATATTGACGAGTCGTTATTTGACATATTTACTTTTATATAAAGGGCGGAAAAGATGGAAAACCACCAGATTTGGAAATAATTTTCTCCGAGACTCGCAAGAAGAGTAACACACTTGTTGATCCAGAAACAATTGAGAAACATGTGCGTTTGGTTAATTGAAAAATGTTCTTTACTTTTAGTTATTATGAGATCTGACAAAAATTTATCTATATAATTTGTAGGCTCAAATCAAGGAATTGGTGCAGTCTGAACTGTCACTTCCTACCATAGAGATTGTAGAAAAATGCTTTGGACCTCAAAGTTGTAGTCATGTATTTGGCTTGGGGGGTGGAGTTAAGGCGAAATATTTGAAAGGTGGAACTTCCTCAAAAACTGAATTATTGGCTAAGCTACGTGCAATTGAAGATGAAAACCAGTCTTTGAAGGATCGTATGTCTAACTTCGAAAATGAGATGAAAGAAGTGAGGAAGTTAAAAGAATTATTATTAGCGCAACAAACCTATTTCGAGCCTCCACTTCAGGAGAATGACTATTCGGGCCCTTGATGTACCAAGTGAGTAACAACTTACCTGAAACATCGATTTATTTTGTTGATTCAACTTCTGCCTGCTTGTGCTCCTTAGTAATTTCAAGAGTCTGGTTATGTTAGAATCAGAGAACTTTGAGAACCCAAATTGTTCAATCGTAGTGTATCAAGAGAGGGAGGGAAGAGTTTTGCTAATAGAAATTACAGGATATTGTCTAATTTCGTACCATTTTCATTCTCGCTATGATCCTGTTCAACGACCAAGGCATCAAAAGAATTAGTACACCTAATGTGTTCTGCTGCAACTTCCTATTTTTTATGATCTGTAAAAGCCCTTTTACTAGGTGACACAACTGACCAAACTTTAGCCCCTTTGCTGGAATTGTGGCCTACTTTAGTTCGTTTCCATCAGCTGCACAAATAGAAACAACATCATTATGTGCAATCCTAGAAAACATAGGATTAAACTGCACAATGTTCTCACGTCTAGTTCTTTTTTCACCAGTTTCACCGTTAACACCTGCTAGTTTTCCAGCTAACTTACCTAGAGTAGCAGTTGGTTGATCAGCCTCAGATCTTCTCTGTTGCTTAGCTGATACTAACTGCAAATTAGACATCCCCTGACCACGATTAATTTGCCCAGCACTAGGATTAACAACAGTTGCATTGGAAAAACTCTTTTGCTGTTCTTTTGAATTAATATATTTTGCTCTTATACCCATGAATTACATGCTATGGAGTTTTCTGGCCTTTTGATCAGAAGTCATCTCCTGCCTACTCCTTTACTGTGTATGCATCATGTGGATTTTTATTTTTGATTATGCATAAAATGGGTTTTTAGTTGTTAGGAAATTTTTGCATCCATTTGAGGTTCACATGATTTCATTTTTCATATGCATTATTATTGACTAAAATGATGTTCATCACACCTTACTGTTGTGCCAACCCAGTAGGTGGTTCTTTGGATGGAAAGGATTGTCATTAATAAATTGAAGGGCAAATATAATTTTATAATTTCGCCACATTCAAATGTTCCATTAGTAAAATTTATGCTTTCTATAGAAATTATTCTCGCTGGAGTGCTTAATTTCACATGACATTAGGCTGAAGATTACTCCGATGTCATATACATGCAACTTAATTATAAACTTTAGATTTCATATTTATTCAGGTAAGCAACTTCTATCATATAGTTTTCTATCAACTTTGTAGTGGTGATATGAATGTTACGCATTTATGTGGATTAGCTGGAGAGCTGAAGTGTTTTGAATCTTCTCTCGACGAGACCCTAGCAAGAGCTGCAGAAACTGGAATTGTAGCAACACTAGAAACACCTGCTATTTTCTGCCCTCGCGCTAGAGTATTTTGCCCAGTACCTGTAGAGATAAAATTGGTATTCTGAAGCTCAACTTGATCACTTCCTTTACGAGGAAGTTTGTCCAGTAAAACTGTTCAGGAACCCTAATCTATTGGTGCGCCGCTGGACAATTTTATCATCACTGCTGGATGTAATCCTTCTTCCTTTGAAAATTCTTCACGTTCATCCATGGAGAATTGAATCGTAGGAACTCCATGAACAATTTCAAAAGGTTTCAAACTTGTTTTTGTGAGAGATGCGGCAGATTGCTTGTGATGAAAGGGAACAATCGTGTCTAGCCATTATTTTATTTTTTTGCTTCTTTTTTCTCTGTCTAGCCCTGATTTTGCGTCAACATTGTTATAGTTTTTTTTAACTAAAATTTCTTATTTCTTCTACAGGTTTGGAATATTGAAGTTCAAGAAGCAGATTTTTGACGTCATACTGATTGACCATCTTTTTGATGGGAATGTGAAGAAAATTTTACATGTCGATCGAGGGATATTAATGATATGTAGTTTTTTGCTAAATGTTTATGAACACGATATTGTGACTAGCTTACATCATTGATGTACGGTGCAACTAACTGATGTTGATTATTTTTGGTAATTTTTTATGAAAATAATAGCATCTTTATAATAATATACTCGATTTTCTAGTTGCAAATTGAATGTGATTTAAGGACTTGTGACTTGTTTCTTTAAGGCCTACACTGTTAGTCCTTAAATCCTTTTTTGGAGTAGAAAATTCGGTTGCTGAATCTGCAGTTTTGTAGTGCTGCACCGACTTAGCGACCAGCCTTAATCTTCTCGCAAAAGATATAACGACTAGCTTCTAACTGGCCGCGAAAGTACCGTTTAACGACCATATTTAAATCGGTCGCAAATATATTCTAAGGACCAGGAATTTAGTCCCTAAAAAATGCAAATAGGCACCAGAAACATGGTCCTTAAAAATCATTTAGGGACTAGTTTTAAACTAGTCGCAAACAGTTTTAACGACCAACAACTAAATCTAGTCCTTAATGAGCTTTAGTGGCGGAAGCTATAAGGACCAGATTAGGTGGTCGCTATTAACAATTTGGGACTAGATCCATACTTTTAGGGACCGGTTTTCTCTTCGCTATTGAGCATTTTTCTTGTAGTGTCTTTTGCCTGGACTGAGTTGTACGAAGCCTATCCTGAATAATCTTTACCTTGTCCAAGGCATCCTGGACTAACTCAGAACCCAACAATCTAGCCTCCCCAGGCTCAAACCATCTAACTGGAGACCGACATCGCCTACCATACAATGCCTCATACGGAGCCATCTGAATGCTCGACTGGTAACTGTTATTGTAGGCAAACTCTGCTAAGGGCAAGAACTGATCCCATGAACCACCAAAATCAATGACACAAGCTCGCAACATATCCTCCAAAATCTGAATAGTACGCTCGGACTGTCCATCCGTCTGGGGATGAAATGATGTGCTCAACTCGATCTGTGTACCCAACTCTCGCTGAAACACTCTCCAGAGATGGGAGGTAAACTCCGTACCTCGGTCTGATATGATAGATAGGGGCACCCCGTGCAATCTGACAATCTTTCTCATATAGATCTGAGCCAACTTCTCTACTGAAGATGAAACCGCCACCGGGATGAAATGTGCTAACTTGGTCAGCCTATCTACAACAACCCATACTGCATCAACCATCCTCTGAGTCCGTGGGAGTCCAACTACAAAATCCATCGTGATACGCTCCCACTTCCACTCGGGAAGCTGAATCTGCTGCATCAAACCACCGGGTCTCTGGTGCTCATATTTAACCTGCTGACAATTCAAGCACCGAACCACATAAGCCACAATGTCCTTCTTCATTCTACGCCACCAATAATGCTGCCGTAAGTCCTGTTACATCTTCGCGGCGCCCGGATGAATGGAATACCGGGAACTATGGGCCTCTTGCAATATTAACTCACGAATGCCATCAACATCCGGAACACATATATGATCCTGCAATCGCAAAACTTTCTCAGCATCAACTGTGACCTTCTTGGCACGTCTGTGCCGAACTGCATCCCTAAGAGCACAAAAATGACGATCCTCATACTGCCTGGCGCTAATGCGATCATACAATGATGAACGAGCGACGGTATGGGCCAAAACACTGACACCCTCAGAAACCTCCAATCTAAAAAAATCGATTGGCTAAGGCCTGAATATCCAAAGCCAAAGTTCGCTCTCCAACTGATAGATAAGCCAAACTACCCATGCTGACTGACTTTCGGCTCAAGGCATCGGCCACCACATTGGCCTTTCCCGGATGGTAGAGAATAGTAATGTCATAATCTTTCAGCAACTCTAACCACCTCATCTGCCTCATATTCAACTCCTTTTGCTTAAACAAGTATTTGAAACTCTTGTGATTAGTGAATACCTCACACGATACCCCATACAAATAGTGCCTCCAAATCTTCAAGGCATGAACAATGGCTGCAATCTCCAAATCATGGACTGGATAATTCTTCTCATGAATCTTCAACTGACGTGAAGCATATGCTATAACCTTCCCATCCTGCATCAACACTGCACCAAGCCCAACTCTCGAAGCATCACAATACACGGTATAAGAACCTGAACCTGTGGGCAATACCAACACTGGTGCTGTGGTCAATGCTGTCTTGAGCTTCTGAAAGCTCGCTTCACACTCCTCCGACCATCTGAACTGAACACTCTTCTGCGTCAACTTGGTCATAGGGGCTGCTATAGATGAAAACCCCTCCACGAACTGGCGATAATAGCCTACTAGGCCCAAGAAACTCTGAATCTCTATGGCTGAAGTGAGCCTAGGCCAATCTCTAACTGCTGAAACTTTCTTTGGATCCACTTGAATGCCCTCTGCCGACACCACGTGGCCCAAGAATGCCACAAAACTCAACCAGAACTCACACTTAGAAAACTTGGCATACAACTGCCGATCTCTCATAGTCTGGAGGACGACTCTAAGGTGCTGCTCATGCTCCTCTCGGCTGCGAGAGTATATCAAAATATCATCTATAAACACGATCACAAAGGAGTCCAGATAAGGCCTGAATACCCGATTCATCAACTCCATAAAAGCAGCGGGGGCATTAGTCAACCCGAACGACATGACCAAAAACTCATAATGCCCATAACGAGTGCGAAAAGCCGTCTTGGGCACATCAGATGCCCTGATCCTCAACTGATGATAACCAGATCTCAAGTCTATCTTAGAGAATACCGTAGCACCCTGAAGCTGATCAAATAAGTCATCAATCCTCGGCAAAGGATACTTGTTCTTGATAGTAACCTTATTCAACTGCCGGTAGTCAATACACATCCTCATTGAGCCATCTTTCTTCTTCACAAACAATACTGGAGCACCCCAAGGTGAAACACTAGGCCTGATGAAGCCTTTATCCAACAAATCCTGTAACTGCTCCTTTAACTCCCTCAACTCTGGCGGAGCCATACGATACGGGGGCATAGAAATGGGCTGAGTGCCCTCAACTAGCTCAAAACAAAAATCAATATCCCTGTCGGGTGGCATACCCGGCAGGTTAGCATGGAATACCTCTGGAAATTCACGAACCACGGGCACCGACTCTATAGAAGGAACATCAGCACTAGAATCACAAACATAGGCCAAATAGGCCAAACAACCCTTCTCGACCATGCGCCGAGCCTTCATATAAGAAATAACCGTACCAGAAGAATGACTAGCAGTCCCTGTCCACTCTAAACGAGGCACACCTGACAAGGACAAGGTCACTGTCTTGGCATGACAATTCATAATAGCATGATAGGGAGATAGCCAATCCATCCCCAATATAACATCAAAGTCAACCATATGAAGAACCAAAAGGTCAACCTGAGTCTCCAGACCACCAATAGCTACTACGCAAGCACGGTAGACTCGATCTACCACTACAGAATCTCCCACCGGTGTAGACACATGTACAGCAGTACCCAAGGAATCACGGGGCATACTCAAATAAGGGGAAAAATATGAGCACACATAGGAGAATGTAGAACCCGGATAAAATAACACCGAAGCCTCTCGGCTGATAACTGAAACCGTACCTGTAATAACTGCATCAGAAGCCTCAGCATCTGGACGAGCAGGAAAAGCATAACACCGGGGCTGAGCCCCTCCAACCTATACATCTCTAGGTCTACCTGTTACGGGCTAACCTCTACCCCTCATGGTCTGCCCTCCACCTCTATGAGTTTGACCTCCACCTCTGGCACCACGACCACCACCCCTAGCTGGCTGAGGGGGTGAGGGTGCACCTGATGCAGGAACCATGGCACGGGAACCCTGATACTGAGAACCACCAAAACCTCGGGGGAAAAACCTGGAAATATGCCCCATATCACGGATGTGAAGCAAGACCTCGGCTACTGAGAATACTGACCCTGGAATTGTCCCTGACAACCAGAATGACCACTCTGATATTTCTGAATCGGCGGTGCACTGATGGACGCCGAAGGTGCACTGTGGGATACCTGGAGTGCCGACTGATAAGGCCTAGGAGGATGACCTCTGCCAAAGAGATCTCTACATCCAGATGAGGCACCACTGAAACGGCCAAAATGATGAGTTCTCTTGTCAGACCCCTGTCCACCACCCTGGGATAATACCATCTCAATGCGCCTAGCCACATCGGCTGCATCCTGAAAGGAGATATCAGTACCCGTCTCTCTGGCCATCTGAAGCCTGATGGGCTGAGCTAGACCCTCAATAAACCTCCGAACCCTCTCCCGATCAGTGGGGAGTATCATAATGGCATGCCTGGCCAGCGTAATGAACCTGGTCTCGTACTGAGTGACGGACATGGAGCCCTGCTGTAGACGCTCAAACTGCCTCCGAAGATCCTCTCTCTGAGTAACTGGAAGGAACTTCCCCAAGAACAACTCGGAGAACTGACCCCAAGTCAGAGGTGCAGACCCAGCTGGTCTGGTCAAGCAGTAATCTCTCCACCAAGTCTTGGCGGTGCCAGAAAGACGAAATGTAGCAAAATCTACTCCATTGGACTCCACAATGCCCATGTTCCGAAGAACCTCATAACAGCTGTCTAAATAATCCTGGGGATCCTCTGATGGTGCACTAGTAAATGTAGTAGTGAATAACTTGATGAAATGATCCAACCTCCACAGAGCGTCTGCTGACATGGATGCTCCCTCAACTGCTGGTGCCACAATACCCGACTGAACTACTCCGGCCGTCTGAGGTGCCGGATTCTGGAACTGAGTGGCAAGCTGCTCTGGCGTATGAATAGAAGGAGTCTGGGTCCCTCCCCCAGCCTGAGATCCAGATGGTGCAGTAGGAAGGAGACCGGCCTGAGTCATACTCTCCATGAGTCCCACTAAGCGAACTAGAGCGTCCTGAAGAACTGGGGTGGAAATGAACCCTTCTGTGACCTTAGCTGGTCCAACTGGGACTGTCTGAGTAGGAACCTCACCGGCAAAGTCTACCTGTGGGTCCTCTACTGGAGCCGCTTCCCTAGCTCTGCCTCGGCCTCTAGCACGGCCTCGGCCTCGGCCCCTAGTAGGAGTTGTGATAAGAGGATCAGGCTGCTTGTCGGTCGATGAGGAAGCACGCGTTCTCGCCATCTGTGATAGAGTAAAATAGAGACTCAATTAGCATTCAGAATTCAACTGGCACGACAGAGAATGAAAGATGTGAAGTTATTCCTAACTTTGCAGCCTCTGGGGGATAAGTACAGACGTCTCCGTACCGATCTCTCAGACTCTACCGACTTTGTCCGTGAGTTGTGAGACCTAGGCAACCTAGAGCTCGTATACCAACTTGTCACGACCCAAAATCCCACCTTCGGGCCATGACTGCGTCTAACGTTGAACCCGCTAGACAAGCCAACGTTTGAACTAAATAAAACTCATTAACAACTAAAACGAACAAGATAACTAAGGCATCGATGGTCAACAATATGAAGGTTAACAAATTACCAAAAATAATATAGCAACTTCGAAATAAAACCCATATACAAATCCCAGAACTGGTGTCACATACTCACGAACTGTCTAAGAGATTACTAAAAACAAAGGTCTGAAAATAAGTACATAGGATTGTCTTTGAAATGTAAAGTAAGACAGAGCTGAAAGTGAAGAGTTGAAGGTGACGCCAAGGCCCACGAACGTATGCGGGTCTACCTCGATGTCTCCTGTATGAACTGATGAGATGCTCCGACCGTCAGTGATCAACGGGTTCGGCTGCATAGTCTGCACAACGTAAAGAAGTGCAGGTGTAACATCAGTATAACCGACCCCATGTACTGAGTAAGTGCCGAGCCTAACCTCGGCGAAGTAGTGACGAGGCTAGGACCGACAACAATATATGTACCTGTGCAATTCTATATAATAACAGGAAAATATCGACGGAAATAAGCAAGTAAGACAGATACGGGGAGAACATGCTGGGGGTAAAAGGGGCAACAAAAATGCTAGTACGGTAGAACAGGGTAATAACTGAAATGTAAAGATAAAGGCAGGAATTTAACTTCTCAAAACAGATAATGAACAACAAAAGGCACGTCATGTCCCCTCGTGAATAACCTCATAATCGCTCGGCACGTAATGTCCCCTCGTGCATATATAATAACACTCGACACGGAATGTCCCCTCGTGCATAACCTCACAGTCACTCGGCACGAAATGTCCCCTCGTGCATATATAATAATACTTGGCACGTAATGTCCCCTCGTGCATAACCTCACTATCACTCGGCACGGAATGTCCCCTCGTGCATATATAATAACAGTCGGAACGAAATGTCCCCTCGTGCGAAGAGTAACAAACAGTCAGCACGGCATGTCCCCTCGTGCGACAAATAATAAACAAAGCAACAATATAATATAAAAGTCAACACTAAGCAGTCTCAAGTGCATGGAAAAACTCAATACAGTTCTATTATCCCGGCAAGGAGAAATCATCAATTACAAACTCAACAAATGCCCGACAAGGGTCTCAGCTATAACCAACCTCGCATCAGAAACACAGTTTCAACAGTGTAAGCCTCAACTGAACAAATAACTCAATAACTCCCCGCGTCATGAAACAACATCAAGGTATCACTTCTAAATCACCAATTACTCATAGTGCGGAGAATATTAAGAACACAGTAAGTTTCATCACAATTGATTCACGGGCATGCTTGACCGCAACATATAGGCACTCATCACCACGCCTATACGTTGGACATGAATTACACATAGATACCTAATCCCTCAAGCTAAGTTTAGGCCAAACACTTACCTCGGCTCCGAAAATGCAAGTCAAGCCTCAATCACAGCCTTTCCTTTAGAATCCGACTCCGGAACGGTATTAACTAGACATAATCAACCCAAGTATATCAATAATGGCTCAATAAATCAAACCCATATCCTAATTATTTATTTCAAAGCATTCTTTCTAAGATTCCAAAATTTGACCCAGGGCCCGCTTGGTCCAAAAACGATGCTCGGACCAAAACCAGATCACCCATAACCCCACGAGTTAGAATATATAATTTGTTTTAAGATTTGACCCAATTTGAGGTTGAATCACCCAAAATTATCAAAACCCCAACTCTACCTAAAATCCCCAAATTTCTACTTTGATTTCATGATTTAGACCTAGATTCTATTGTTTGATGAAGGAAAATGGAAGTATTTAGAGTGAAAGTCACTTACCCAAGTGGTTATGGAGGTAGAAGGGCTTAGAGGTCGTCAATGGGGCTTGGAGAGGAAGAAGATGGTGCAAAATATGGAATTCCCGTAATGAACATTCTGTTTTTGGCCTTTTAAATAACTGGGCGAAAATGTGCATCGCGATCGTGGGAATGGGATTGGGATCGCGGAGAGTCTGGTTCCCATGCACTGCGATCAAGGCTGAAAGAATGCGATCGCGAAAAAGAGCCTGGGATCCCCCCTCACTGCGATCGCGAAGAAGTGATTGCAATCGCATAGCCCAAGGACCCCACCCTGTGCGATCGCGAACTAGACCTTGCGATCGCGTAGAGTACCTAGTTAGCCCCCGCCCAGACATTCTATACCTCTATGCGATCACGAATAGTGCTATGCGATCGCATAGAGGAACTGACCTCCCTCTTCACCTATCTCTATGCGATCGTAGAGGGACCTACGCGATAGAGCAAAACCTGAAACACCAGCAACAACCACAAAAAAACCAGATTTTTCTAACACGTTAGCACCCCGACGCCTACCCGAAACTCACCCGAGCCCTCGAGGCTCAAAACCAAGAATACACACAACTCCCAAATCATCCTACGGGCTTATTCAAGCTTTTACATCACCAAAATATCGTCAAAAACAAGGAATTAAACCTTAAAACTCATAGAATTTTCTTAGAACTTCATAGAGCTTAATTTTACCAATTGTGATCCGAAACACGTCATTCCAAGTCCGTTTTACACCAAACTTCACTAATTGTCACATAACATATAATAAACATGTTCCGGGCTCCGAAACCATAATACGGGTCCGGTAACGTGGTTCTCACATAATAATTCATTTTCAAAATCCTTTATTATTTTCAAAAAATAATTTTCTTTAAAAATTCATTTCTCGGGCTTGGGACCTCAGAATTCGATTTCGGGCATACGCCCAAGTCCCATATTTTCCTACGGACCCTCCAGGGCTGTCAAATTATAGGTCCGGGTCCATTTACCAAAAATGTTGACCAAAGTCAACTTTATTCATTTAGTTATCATAAAATTCCATTTTCATCAAATTTCAACATAAGGACTTCCCGGCTACACGCCCGGGCTGCACAAGCATATCGAGGTGAGATTAACGGAGGATTTCGGGGCCTCGGAACACAGATTTAGCTAGAATTACATTAGGATGACCTTTTGGGTCATCACAGTTCTCCGGCTCCAGCGGGGCGTGGTGCAGTTAGGGATGGAGCTCGAGGTAGAGGTGGACCCAGCCGGTTCTATGCTTTGAGTGGTCGCCAGAACGTGGAGGCTTCTCCAGATGTTGTTACAGGTATTCTGACTGTTCAAGCACTTGATTGTTATGCTCTTATTGATCCGGGGTCCTCCTTGTCTTATGTTACCCCGTTTATTGCTTTAAGTTTTGGGACAGAACCCGAACAGCTTCATGAGCCGTTATCTGTATCGACTCCGGTTGGTGATTCTATTACAACCGCGCGAGTTTATAGGAATTGTGTCGTCACAGTATGTGGTCGCGTTACCACGGCTGATCTTATGGAGCTTGGGATGGTAGATTTTGATATTATTATGGGAATGGACTGGCTTTATTCGTGCTTCGCTAAACTCGACTGCCGAACCAGAATCATGAGGCTAGAGTTTCCTAATGAGTCGGTTATTGAGTGGAAGGGAAATGGTGTGGTGCCGAAGGGTAGGTTTATTTTCTACCTTAAGGCCTCAAAGATGATTAAAAGGGGGTGTGTCTATCATTTCGTGTGGTCTGTGCTTGTTGTGAATGAGTTTCTTGAAGTATTTCCGGACGAGCTTCCAAGGATTCCGCCAGATAGAGAGATCGATTTCGGGATTGATGTACTACCAGATACACAGCCAATATCTATTCCACCATACAAAATGGCGCCAGTAGAGTTGAGGGAGTTAAAGGAGCAGTTGAAGGATTTATTAGAAAAGGGGTTCATTCGGCCGAGCGTGTCTCCGTTGGGCGCTCCGGTTCTTTTCGTCAGAAAGAAGGATGGGTCGCTTTGGATGTGTATCGATTATCGGCATCTCAACAAAGTCACTATCAAAAACAAGTATCCGTTGCCTCGAATAGATGATTTGTTCGATCAATTGCAAGGTGCGAGGTTCTTCTCCAAAATTGATTTACGGTCTGGGTATCATCAGTTGAAGATCAGAGAGTTGGATATTCCTAAGACCGCCTTCAAGACTCGTTATGGTCATTTTGAATTTTTTGTAATGTCTTTTGGGCTGACCAATGCTACAACAGCTTTCATGGATCTTATGAATCGGGTTTTCAAGCCATTTCTAGACTCCTTCGTGATTGTTTTTATTGATGACATCCTTGTCTACTCGCGGAGTCGGGAAGATCATGCTAATCACCTCAGGGCAGTTCTGCAGACTCTTCATCATCACCAGTTGTATGCTAAATTTTCGAAATGTGAGTTTTGGCTAGAATCAGTCGCGTTTCTGGGTCATGTTGTTTCCAGAGAAGGGATTCAGGTTGATCCCCAGAAGATCGCGGCAGTGAAAGATTGGCCTAGACCAACGACCCCGACAGAGATTCGCAGTTTCTTGGGTCTAGCTGGGTATTATCGGAGGTTTGTGGAGGGATTCTCTACCCTCGCCTCCCCATTGACTAAA
This sequence comes from Nicotiana undulata, assembly GCA_005239495.1. Classification (NCBI taxonomy): domain Eukaryota; kingdom Viridiplantae; phylum Streptophyta; class Magnoliopsida; order Solanales; family Solanaceae; genus Nicotiana; species Nicotiana undulata. The sequence goes on along the minus strand of ML244657.1, from coordinate 17,636 downwards.
TTGACGCAGAAAGCGGTGAAGTTCCAGTGGTCCGACGCTTGTGAGAAAAGTTTTCAGGAATTGAAGTCGAGATTGACTTCGGCACCGGTATTGACCTTGCCAGAAGGTATAGAGGGATTTGTGGTTTATTGCGATGCTTCAAGGGTTGGTTTGGGGTGTGTGTTGATGCAACATGGGAAGGTTATAACGTATGCTTCAAGGAAACTCATGAATCACGAGAAGAATTATCCGACGCATGATTTGGAGCTCGCGACAGTGGTGTTTGCATTAAATATTTGGCGGCATTATCTTTAGGGGGTCCATGTGGACGTGTTCTCAGACCACAAGAGTCTTCAGTATTTATTCAAGCAGAAGGAGATGAATTTAAGGCAGCGGAGGTGGTTAGAATTTCTCAAAGATTATGATATGAATATTTTGTACCACCCAGGGAAGGCGAATGTGGTGGCCGACGCTCTCAGTCGGAAGTCTATGGGTAGTTTGGCTCATTTGGAAGCGGATCAGAGGCCCTTGGCTTGGGAGGTTTATCAACTGGCTAGTTTGGGGGTTTGTCTTTCGACCTCAGACGAAGGGGAGGTTATGGTGCATAATGGAGCAGAATCGTCACTTGTAGCGGAAGTCAAAGAAAAGCAGTTTATTGATCCAGCATTGGCACAGTTGAAGGAGGCAGTTCTGAATAACAAGATTTCGGCATTTTCACTCGGCAGCGATGATGGGCTATTGCGATGTCAAGGTAGGATATGTGTTCTAGATGTAGATAATCTTTGGGAGAGGGTAATGGCGAAGGCTCATAGCTCCAGGTATTCTGTGCACCCAGGTTCTACGAAAATCTATCATGATCTCCGGAAAATTTATTGGTGGAGCGGTATGAAGAAAGGTGTGGCGGACTTCGTGTCTAGATGTCCGAATTGTCAGCAGGTGAAGGTCGAGCATCAGCGGCCCGGTGGATTAACTCAGATTATGGAAATACCGACGTGGAAATGGGAGATGATCAACATGGATTTCGTGGTAGGGTTACCTCGTACTCAGTGCAAGTTCGACCCAATTTGGGTGATAGTGGATCGACTCACCAAATCAGCTCACTTTTTGCCAATCAAGTCCACCGATACTGCAGAACGGTATGCGCAGTTGTATATCAAGGAAATAGCCAGACTTCATGGCACTCCAGTTTCTATTATCTCGGATCGAGGGGCCTAGTTTATAGCTAATTTTTGGAGGAAATTTCAGCAAGGTTTGGGTACTCAGGTGAATCTCAGCACGGCTTTCCATTCATAGACTGATGGTCAAGCGGAGCGGACTATTCAGACGCTTGAAGATATGTTACGGTATTGTGTTTTAGATTTCAAAGATAGTTGGGATGACCATTGGCCGCTTATCAAATTTTCTTACAATAACATCTTTCATGCTAGTATTCATATGGCCCCATTTGAGGCATTGTACGTGAGAAGGTGTAGATCTCCGATTGGATGGTTCGAAGCTGGTGAGACGGAATTGTTAGGGCCAGATCATATGCACCAAGCTATGGAAAAAGTTAGAGTCATTCAGGAGAGGATGAAAACTGCTCAGAGTTGTCAGAAATCCTATGCGGACGTTCGTCGAAGAGGATTGGAGTTCCGGGTAAATTATTGGATGTTTTTGAAGGTGTATCCCATGAAGGGAGTGATGCAGTTTGGGAAGAAAGGGAAGTTGAGCCCTAGGTACGTCGGGCCATATCGGATCGATCAAAGGATAGGACGGGTGGCTTATAGGCTGGAATTGCCCCTTGAAATGTCATTAGTGCACCCGGTGTTCCATGTGTCTATGTTGAAGAAAGTGGTTGGAGATCCATCCGCCATCGTGCTAGTTGGGACTATTGAGGTTAATGAAGAGTTATCATACGAGGAGGCTCCCGTTGCTATTCTGGATAAGCAAGTCCGTAAATTGAGAAACAAAGAGATTGCTTCTGATAAAGTGTTGGGGCGAAGTCAACAGGTCGAGGAAGCCACGTGGGAAGCAGAGAAAGAAATGAGAGAAAAATATCCCCATCTGTTTGAATAAGTCTAGTAGTGATCGTGTGAACTATTATCCCTAGGCAATTTGATGTTGTATTCAGATTCGTGCAAAGACACCCCATTTTCCCCTAATTGCCTTATTGTTGTAACTTTCCAATGCGTGCTAAAAATTTTATATGATGTTATCAATTGGGAAGTCTGCAACCCTTGAAGTAAATGAAAGTTTTGTGAAACTTATGTGATAGGCAAAATGATTAATAGTAGTGTAGATCGGTAATGATTAATTGAAATATATATACGGCGTATTGAGGTGATTGAATCGTATGGGACTCACTAAAATGACCAAATTATGTGCAAGTATGTGCCATTAATTTAATCATATGCTAATTTGTGATGTAAAGAGAATAAACTATGTGTGGTTGTCAAAGTGATTGGATATGTGCAAGTGTTGAGGCAATAAATTGTATGCCAGTTGTAGGGATAACAGAATTTGTGTAATGATGCTTGGAAATGTGTTTCGGGGGATCTCTGACAGGTAGATAGGTCTAAATACACAGGAAACTCTAGCAAACTTTTCTGAAAATATTGTAGTTAGGGCAAATCTGGAAGTTTGCACATCATGTTNTTGTGTAAAAGTACCCCGGAATTTGAAAGAATAAATTTTCCAGAAATTGGGTGTTATGCGACGCACTATGCGATCGCATAACGTGTATGCGGACCGCATAGTGGTCGCATACATGGGCAGAATCACTGCCCAATTTGAGGACAGCTATGCGTTCCATTATGCGATCGCATTTCGGTTATGCGGACCGCATAGTTGTCGCATTCTTGCCCATTGGTTTTGGTGAGGGAGGTTATGCGACGCACTATGCGATCGCATAACGTGTATGCGGACCGCATAGTTGTCGCATTCTTGCCCATTGGTTTTGGTGAGGGAGGTTATGCGACGCACTATGCGATCGCATAACGTGTATGCGGACCCGCATAGTGGTCGCATACTTGCACAATGTGTTTTTAAAGTTGGCCCATCTTGAGGGCCATTTTGCGACCGGTCTGCGGACCGCATGTCAGGAATGCGATCGCATTCCTGACCACATTCCTGTGTCGGGCTCCTAATTTTTCTAATTTTAAAACCCGACCCCCAGTTCATTAAAACACCCCATCCCTTCATTTTAACAAGTTTTCTGAACAAAATAGAGAGAAGGAAAGGAGAGTTTTTGAGAGAGAAAGTGGTTCTTCCACCAAAGTGATTTTCAAAGTCCCTCAGGCCTGGTATTTCGAGTAATCTCCTTCTTCCCCATTCTAGCAGGTATGGGTTCCCAACCCTTTTTCCATTAATTTTCTGATTTTAAAAGGGAGGATTTGCATGGATTGATTCTTGAAAATATTAACTAAGACCTTGCATGCATGTTTAATAATGGTGTTAATCTAGTAAGAGGGAGTGGGTTGGGGTAAATTACACGAAGATAGGGTTGGTAATCTAATGGGGTCACATAGTATTTGGCAAAAATGCTTAACAGAGTCTGAATTGCATGCATGCCTTCCAATTCTAAGTTGAATATGCTTAATTGTGAACTAGATTGACGGTACTAGTCGGTTCGGTGATTTGTGAGTAAAAGTTAAAAAGGGATTTCGACTCCAGGTATGTATGGCTAACTTTAACCCTTGTAAAATCCCTCTTGTTGTGGTAAGCATACGGTATGTGTACTTATATAAAAATATGTGAATTGACTGTCTAGTTGATTGCCACCCCACTGTGTTAGATGAGATTTTGAATTGTGACTTGGCATGCCTACCTTATTATGTGCAAAGATGGTAGTTGTTTAAAATTATTGATATAAAGCATTGTAAATAAGTTTAACGATTATGGAAACACCTTGTGCATAAATTGCTGCTTGATGAAAGTTTGGGGTGCCTTGAGCCCAAGTAAATGGATTGTTAAATGTGAATTTGTGACCCTTGTAACCCATGTGATGAAATTGTTTGGTGTTGTTGTTGAATTTGTGATCCTTGAAAGGAAAGTTCTTATAATGAAATTGTTTGTTGTCGTTGCTGTTGTGATGAAATTATTGGTGGTGTGTTATGAAATATAAATTTTCAGGCGGGGTCGGGTTGCGCGCCACAACACGAAGTAATAAGGTGTGGGTTGTGGTGATAAGGGTGGCCGAGGTAATAAGAGTGGAAAAGAGATCTTTATCACTATTGATATGAAATTGATGAAACTCGTGAATATAGTGGTGTTGGAAAGGGAAAAAGGAGAGATTGTAAAATTGTTGACTTTGATTGTCTCTTTCCGTGTGTTTTGATTGTTGGTCCTGTATATTGGTTGATTGTACTTGGGATAAAGTTTGTTTATACATACTAGTACTATTCCACAGTACTAACGTCCCTTTTGTCGGGGGCGCTACATCTTTTATATGGATGTAGGTGGTTCCATAGCAGGTAGCTCAACCCGCCGTTAGTGGTACCTCGTCTTCATCTCTGCAGCAGTTGTGGTGATCCCCTCTTCTCCTCGGGGCAGTGTGTGGATGATTCCACCCTCTTTTGTTTATGTTGTAAAGGTATAGCCGGGGCCTTGTTACCGGCAAGATATGTAAAATCCCTAGTATTCGTAGAGGCTCCGTAGACATGATGTTGGTATATATATGTATTTTTGGGTAGTAACAGTACGTACTCATAACCGTGGATCATGTTGGAAAGTTATGTATGTATTATGTATGTTTGAATATCAATCGTTGAAATATTAAAAGAGGAAACAAATGGAGATATGTTATAAAATGTACTTTGAAACTAAAAACGGCTAACTCACACGAAATAATGCATGTTATGAACGCGGAGTAATATGTTGGGCAGGAAAGGCAATCCAGGTCCGCTTGACTGGGTTCACCCGGTTAGGCGCCGGTCTCGTCCCTCGATTTTGGGGCGTGACAGGCCCGTGTACTCATCACCTCACGTACATGGCGCCCACACAACAATTTATGTCAAAAACAACCTGAGGGGAAGTCCCCAACACCCGTTCACTCACGAATCTAATCATACCAAATTTACTCAAATCGGATACCAAAATCTTGATCAAAGCTCAAAAACTCAGCCTAAGAACTTTACTCAATTTCCCCCAAGTTTTCACCCCAAATTCGAAATTAAAGGATGAAATTAAGCATAGATTCGTGAAAATTAATAACAACTGAGTAAGAATTACTTACCCAAAACACCCAGGTGAAATTCTCTCCAAATATCGCCAATCCCCGAGCTCCCAAGTTCAAATTATAAAATTTTGCTAAAACCTTCGATTTTGGGTCTTTTAATTCTGCCCAGGTATGGCTTAATCGCGATCGCAGAAGTTCACTCGCGATCGCGAAGAACAACTGCGCTGCTTTGATTTTCTACTCTACGCGATCGCAACACTTCCCACGCGATCGCGAAGCATCAGCTTCCCAAGCTTATGAGACCGCGTTCTATACCATGCGTTCGCGAAGGGTTAAGACCCCCAGCTGCCCTTTACGCCTTACTCTTCTACGCGAACGCGGTCTGGCCCACGTGTTCACGATTCACAACCTGCCTAACCTATGCAATCGCGTCCCTTGCTCTACGATCGCGAAACATTACCCACTTGGCCTCCCATTTACTCTACGCGATCGCGATCGCGATGAAGAACGCACCAGCAAAACATCCAATTCCTTAAGTCCAAAATTAACCCGTTTAGCATTCGAAACACACCCGAGGCCCCTTGGGACCTCAACCAAACCCACCAACCAGTCCTAATATCTCATTCGAACTTAGTCGAGCCTTCATACCACAACACATAAAACCAAAATCATGAATTATACATGGATTCAAGCTTAAGAACTTAGAAATTTTCCAAAATCTACAACCGATGCCGAAACACGTCAAAACTAATCCGAATGACCTCAAATTTGACACACGGGTCAAAAATGACACTACGGACCTACATCCAATTTTGGATCCCATTCCGAGCCCGATATCAAAATTTCACCTATCGAAATCGCCAAAATTCTAACTTTCGACAATTCAAGCCTAAATCTACTACAAACCTTGAAAACACATTACGGACGCGCTACTAACCCTGAAATCACCCTACGGAGCTAACGGAGTTGGAGAAATTCCATTCTGGACTCGTCTTCAAATAGTTCCAACTACGGTCCGATTTCTAAGGCTTAAACTCATATTTAGGGACTATATGTCCCAAAACTCTCCGGAATCCACGACTAATCACTCCGACAAGTCCCATAAGCAGAAACAAATGTGGGAAAAGCAGTTATTAAGGGATTGGGGCACTAACTCTCAAAACGACCGACCGGGTCGTTACATAGCCTGTTGATTCTAGTTTTTGGGAATTTAAACCATTCTTCATTTGGACATTTGTACAGAAAGTTATGATCGATTGAATAAAGGGTGGTAAAGCTGTTTCTGGTGGACTTTTAGTGACGACTTTTATTGACGAAAATGGACTTTTAGTGACAGATGGGCAAAAACTTAAGGACCAAAGATGCTCATTTTCTTCATTTCATTTTGGATTTTTGGAGCACGGTTATTAGGCGACTTTTGGGAAATTTTCACGGGAAACATTGGGGTAAGTGTTCCTTATCCTATATTGATTATATTTCATGATTCCAAACTCATTTACATCATGAATCCATGAATTTATGGAAGAAAAGTCAGTTTTTTATCAGATCTTCCCAAAACGAAAATTTTAGATTTGACAGCCAATCTGATGTCAGAATTCGATAATTTTTATATGGTTGGACTCGTATCGAAATGGGTGTTCGGATTTCGTAAAACTTATGTTGGATTCCGAGAGGCGGTCTGTAAGGACCCGTAAAATTTCTTGTTTAAAAAAATAATGCCGGAATAAGTCCCCGAGTTGTTATAACTGTAGAAATCCTTAAAACGGACCTATTTTGAATAAAAAAGTACCCCAGAATTTGAAAGATGTAATTCTCCAGAAGTTTGGCGTTATGCGTCACACTATGAGATCACATAACGGGTATGCGGACCGCATAATGGTCACATACCTGGGCAGGCCACTGCCCAAATTGAGGAAAACTATGCGGTCTAGAATGCGATCGCATTCTGGTTATGCGGACCGCATAGTTGTCGCATTCTTGCCCATTGGTTTTTGGTGAGGGAGGTTATGCGACGCAATATGCAATCGCATAACGTGTATGCGGACGGCATAGTGGTCGCATACCCGTGCAGTGTGTTTTCAATTTTGGCCCACCTGGAGGGCCATTCTGCGACCGATCTGCGGACCGCATGTCAGGAATGTGATCACATTCCTGACCGCATTCCGTGTCGGGGCTCCTATTTTTTTAATTTTAGAACCCGACCCCCAGTTCTTTAAAATGCCCCACCCCTTCATTTTAACGAGTTTTCTGAACAAAATAGAGAGAAGGAAAGGAGAGTTCTTGAGAGAGAAAGTGGTTCTTCCATCAATTTGATTTTCAAAGTCCCTCAAGCCTGATATTTCGAGTAATTTTCTTCTTCCTCATTCTAGCAGGTAAGAGTTCCCAACCCGTTTTTCCATTAATTTTCTTATTTAAAAAAAAGGGAGGATTAGCATGAACTGATTCTTGAAAATATTAACTAAGACCTTGCATGCATGTTTAATAATGGTGTTAATCTAGTAAAAGGAAGTGGGTTGGGGTAAATTGCACAAAGATGGGGTTGGTAACCTAATTGGGCCACATAGTGTTCGGCAAAATGCTTAAGAGAGCTCGAATTGTATGCATGATTTCCAATTCTGAGTTGAATGTGTTTAATTGTGAACTAGATTTACGGTACTAGTCGGTTCGGTGATTTGTGAGTAAAAGCTAAAAAGGGATTTCGACTCCAGGTATGTATGGCTAACTTTAATCTTCGTAAAGTCACCTTATTGGTGCCGAAATAACTGCTATGTGATAATTGTCTGAGTATGTGTAAGTTGGGTGTTCTGAATATGTTGAGGCATGATGTCCTACTCTATGACTGTCTAGTTGAATTCCATGTATTATGCTATTCGGAATTGTGAAAAAGTGATTTACTTGTGAATGTTTTTACCATGTGTAAGGTTGGTTAAATACTCTAGTATGTTGGTATGAAATATTGGTAACAAACCCAAGCATGTGAATATGACTAAGTGCTAAGAGTGGTGAAATGAAATGATGAACAAGAATTGTGGTTTATTTAATCGTACTACGCCGATTGTGATAATGTCTTATATGACTCGTAGTTGGGCAAGATTTGTTGTGACTGGAACTCATATATATGGTGGGTTGTTTAATCGTGTTCTTATAATGAAATTCTCTGTGATTGAATTGTGAATTGAAAATGTTGACATGAGTTGTGATCGTCCGGTGGGATCGGGTTGCGCGGCGCAACAGGAGGAATAAGGGTGGAATATGATTGTACGGATCGGATTGCACGCCGCAACATGACGTAATAAGGTTGAGTTGTGATTGTCTGGTGGTATCGGGTTGCGCCGCAACATAATAAATAAATATGATTGTCAGGTGGGATCGGGTTGCGCGCCACAATAGGTAGAAATACAGGTGGAATGTTGAGAAGAAATAAGGGTAGAGTGTGATGGTGTTGAGATAACAACCTGTGGAACTTTAATTGTGATTATTTCGGTATCTCTGTGTGGTGGCTGCTTGATATCTATGACTGTTTCTTATTAGTGCCTTGTTGATCTTACTTAGAGTAAAGTTGTTCATACATACTAGTACTATTCAATGGTACTAACGTCCCTTTTGCCAGGGCCGCTACATTTTATGATTATTGTAGGTGGTTCCATAGCAGGTTACTCAGCCCACAGACAGTAGTGTCTCCTCTCCGTTTCGTCAGCCATGTTGGTGAGCCCCATTCCCTCTCGGGTCCATGTGTGGTTCATGCCACCTTCTCTTGGGTCTGTTTTGCATTGTAAGGTATAGCCGGAGCCTTGTTGCCGACAAGTATTGTATAAACTCCTACTACTCGTAGAGGCTCCGTAGACACAATGTGGGTATTGTACATAGGTATTTTGGATAGTGACGATCGTGGTCCACGTGGTAGAAGTATGTATGTTGTATGTATTTTTGTAAACATTTGGTATCATAGGTTGTTAACGCTAAGAGGAAGAAATGAATTCAAGTTGTAATTTTATGTTTAAGACTAACTTGCTATTTCACATGTACATCATATATTGAAATCACGTGGGTAATGTGTGGGATAGGAAGGCAAATCCAGGTTCGCTTGACTGGGGTCCTCCAGTTTAGCGCCGGTCGTGTCCCTCGGTTTTGGGGCGTGACACGACCCCGCATTGACTTTTGGTTGACGTTTTAGAATAAAATTTTAAATCGGCGTTTTATTATCCGGATTGTTTTCGATGAATTTTAATGAAGTTATACAATTAATTTTGATTGGAGCTATCCATAGGTCGATTCAAGCAAGAAGGCGATTTTGGAATATCGGCCTAACTTCAAAAAGGTAAGTATCTTGCCTAACCTTGAGTGGGGGAATTACCCCTTAGGCATTGAGTCTTATGTGGGAATTGTTTGAATGAAAATCATGTACCCGAGGTGACGAGTACGTTACTTGATTTATATGTGCAAATTATATCGATTAAAATTCATAGACACCCTTACGTATTAAAGTGAAATAAATTATTTGAACTCAATAAATCCTCGATTTGTCATGCCTCATTCCTTGTTTTTCGAGTTTGTATTTATATGATAATTTGGTGTAAATGTCCATTTGGATTTTCTTGTGAGTTTCGTGTGATTGTGGATTCGAAATTTCTTGGAAATAATTATATTATGGAATTTCCATCTACAAATATTTAAGTAAGTTTAATTTGAGGTTTTAAATATATTTATCGAAAATTTGGATTAAAGAAGGTGTCGTCTTATGCTGAGTTAATTTTCCATCTTTGTTGTTGTTATTGATGTTTTATGTACTCTGTGTGGAGCCTTGGGCTATTTGTGTAAAGACCCATAAAATTTCTTGTTTAAAATAACACCCGAACAAGTCCCCAAGTCGTTATAACTGTAGAAATTCTTAAAACGGACCTTATTTGTGTAAAAGTACCTCGGAATTTGAAAGAATAAATTTTTCAGAAATTGGGTGTTATGCGACGCACTATGCGATCACATAACGTGTATGCGGACCGCATAGTGGTCGCATACAGGGGCAGAATCACTGCCCAATTTGAGGACAACTATGCGGTCCATTATGCGATCGCATTTCGGTTATGCGGACCGCATAGTTGTCGCATTCTTGCCCTTTGATTTTTGTGAGGGAGGTTATGTGACGCACTATGTGATCGCATAACGTGTATGCGGACCGCATAGTGGTCGCATACCTGGGCAAGTTGTTTTCAATTTTGGCCCACCTAGAGGGCCATTCTGCGGACCGCATTCCTGACCGCATTTTCGGTATCGGGCTCCTATTTTTCTAATTTTTAAACCCGACCCCCAATTACTTAAAACACCCCTCCCCTTCATTTTAACTGATTTCTAAGCAAAATAGAGAGAAAGAAAGGAGATTTCTTGAGAGAGAAGGTTTCAACATCATCCAATTTGATTTCCAAAACCACTCAAGCCCGGATATTATCGAGTAATCAGTCATCTTCTTAGCTCTAGAGGTAAGCCTTCCCTCTATTTTCCCCAATCTCTCAGATTTTGGATAGGAATAAAACACACATGGTTTGGTTTTGAAAAATGAAAGATGAGTCCTTGCATGCATGTGAATGTAATTCCGTAACCTAGTAATTGGGAAAACGAACTTGGGTAATTATGCATAAAAAGGGGGATTGTAGCCTAAGGGGGGTCATATCGTGTTTGATAAAATGCTAAATTGAATTCAAGGTTCCTATATCTAAGTGAAATATGTCACGTTGTGGAATAGATTGATGGTGCTAGATGGCCCGGTGAATTGTGATAGAAATTAAAAGGGAAATTCGACTCGAGCTATGTATGGCTAACTTTAACCCTTGTAGAACNCACGTTGTGGAATAGATTGACGGTGCTAGACGGTCCGGTGAATTGTGATAGAAATTAAAAGGGAAATTCGACTCGAGGTATGTATGGCTAACTTTAACCCTTGTAGAATCCCCTTGTTGTGACGAGCATACGTTATGTGTACCTCGTATGAAAATATGTGAATTGATTGTCTTAGTGATTGCCACACTATTGTGTTATATGAGATTGTGAAAGGATGTTAATGTGCCCAAATGTGGGAATGTATTACTGCTTAATGGGAATCGTTGTGCCTTGAGCCTAAATAAATGAATTGTTGATGTGAACTTGTGCTCCTTGAAAGGAGGATTCTTGTGATGTAATTGTTTGGGATTGTTGTTATGAAACATGATTTGTCAGGTAAGATCGGGTTGCGCCCCGCAACACGAAGTAATAAGGTGTGGGTTGTAGTGACAAGGGTGGCCGAGGTAATAAGGGTGGCCGAGGTAATAAGGGTGGAATGTGATCATTATCACTATTGAAATGAAAATCGACGAAATTGTCTATTATGGTGATGTTGGGAAGGAAAAAGGGGAAATTGTGAAACTTGTTGATTTTGGTTGTTTCTTTCCATGCGCAATGATTGTTGGTTCTATTACTGTCTCTTATCTGTGTATTGTTTGATTGTACTTGGGATACAGTTTGTTCATACGTACTAGTACTATTCCACAGTACTAACGTCCCTTTTGCCGGGGGCGCTACATTTTCTTATATGAATGTAGGTATTCAGCAGGTAACTCAATCCTCCGTCAGTAGTGCCTCCTCTCCACTTCGTCGGCTGAATTGGTGAGCCCTACTTCCTCTAAGGACCATATGTGGTCTATACCACCTTCTTTGGGTCTATTTTGTATTGTAAGGTATAGCCGGGGCCTTATCGCCGGCAAGTACTGTTAAACTCATTTTACTCATAGAGGCTCCGTAGACAGAAACGTGGGTAATGTACATATGTATTTTGGGTAGCTATTGTACGGTTCGGAATCGTGTTCCACGTGAGTATATTTTGTTTGTATTTTGTACGCACTTGGTACTATATGTTGGAAATGATTTTAAATCATAAGTTTATGCTAAGTCTTAATTACTATTTCACATGTATAATGGATAGTGTTGACACGGGGTGATGCGTGGGTTAGGGAAGGAAGTTCCAGGTCCGCTCGACTGGGGTCCACCCGGTTGAGCGCCGGTCGTTTCTCTCAATTTTTGGGGCGTGACAATTTGCTGTGAAACTAATTGATTTTGTTGTATCTTTGGAATTGGTTGTGGCCTATGGGCAATTTATAATATGAATTGTTGTTTTGTATTGTCGTGGTAATATCCGTGTAGACTGTTGTGTGATTTGGGTTACTGTTATGCGGAGGATAAGCGTGGCCTTCCACTGTTGATATTATGTGAGTATAAGGGTGGCATTTCACTGTGGTTATGTGTTGGGACATTGTTTAGGTGGAGCGATAAGGGTGGCTGTCAAATGGAGCGATAAGGGTGGCTATAAAAGGGATGATATGTGGTGACGTGGGAATATTATGTTGGTGATTGTTATGCGATGTTGTGATTTCCTGGTTATTTCTTTTATGTATTGTGCAATTTATTTTATAATTCCAGTAAATTTGATTAGTCAGATATATGTTGAAATTATTAGCCTGTGTATATTGCCGGGCGGATTATAATATGGGGACGGGGTGCCAGGGATAAAAGATGAATTTATTATTTGTACGTGAAATGTCTGTACAGTTATGATATGAAATATGGGCACGAGGTGCCCTGGTTATATAATGAAAATGAATTTGGCACATGAATTGTCCGAGCAACCATGATATGAAATGTGGCACGAAGTGCCGTGAGCAAATAATGATGATATTGGCACGTGAGTTTTTCGTGCAGTTGTGATAAAAATATTGGCATGAGGTATCGTGAAAATATAAAAATGGGCTGAGACCCGCATTTTTAATTTAAAATAAGGTGTCACATGATGACTTTTATTTGAAGAAATTATCCGAAAAATATTATTTGAAAGAATTTTTATTTGAAAGATATTTATTTGAAAAAATTATATTCGGAAGATATTTGTTGAATGAATTATATTAGAAAGAATTTTATTTGAAGGAAGTATATTCAAAATATATTTATCGGAAGATATTATATCCTAAAGATTACTGTTGGGAAGATTTATAGGCGAAAGGTTTATATTTGAAGGATTTGATTAATTGGTCGTACTTGTATTCATTAATTGCTGAGCAATATATATGGTGTTTTTGTTGCCCTGCTGTTTATATCACTGGTTGATTATTGTTTCCATCATTGTTATTTGTTTCCTATTATTTTTATATGCTATACTGCACAGGTTAATAGACTAGTGAGTATCTTGACTATACCTTGTCACTACTCCACCGAGGTTAGTCTTGATACTTACTGAGCACCGATTGTGGTGTACTCATACTACACTTCTGCACATTTTTGTGAAGAGCCAGGTATTGGAGATATCGGCCTCGAACAAAGTTAGAGTGTGATCGCAAGAATTCAAGGTAGAGATGTTTGGTCGTCGCAGTCCCTTGGAGTCTTTCCATTTTATTGTACTGTCAACTTTTATTCGAACAATATTGTATATTCGACCTTGAGATCCTTGTTTGTATTCAGCTAGAGTTTGTGACTCAGTATTACCAGTCTTGGGAGGTTGTTTGATTATTCCCGTTGTTAGTTTGAGTCTTTGGCACTTGTAATAACTTATATGTAACAAAGAGGCTTGAATTGTAATTGGAATCGACTTACTTATTCTTAGAGACTAAGTGTCATCACGACTCCTGCGGTGGGTTTTTGGGTTGTGACACCAACGAATAACACTATTTTACTTGAATGGATATAGTCCTCATTACCAGTGAGTAACAGCCAAAATAATCAAGCCCTGTGTTGTTTGAAACCTTTGACAATAACTTTTAGTACCATCATCTTTTATTTTCCTTTTGAAAATCCATTTGGAACCCAAAGGTTTGTTCCATGGAGAAAGATCAACAAACTCACAAGTTTGTAAAAGACCTGGTCGGGAAGAAGTAAAAGACTTTTGACGTTTATTATGTCTTGGATTATGCTCATAAAGTATACTTTTTCTTTTTTTTTTTCTTCTCGAGATTGCTTAGATTTTTTGCTAGATGACTCATATTATATTTTTATACGGACATATATATTTTCAAAATATTCAATATTATCTGAGTTTATAACCATATAAATATGAATCTCGAGATTTTCTTATTTATGAACCAGAAATCGGTATGCCAAGCTATAGGTTGCATATCATATGAAAATATGGTATGTACTTTTCGGTTGAGGAGATTGCACTTTAGTCAAACACCCCTACAATTAAAATCTTTTAAATTGGACATTTCCCATAAGCTCTTGGGTAAATCAGAACTTATCAACAAGACATTTATCATTTTCTTTAATGTTCTATTTTTTTTCTCCAAATTTTATTAGATTGTGGCGAGTAAGGGGCTGTTGTTTGATGAATAATGCCATATTTCAAATATACTTCTTCAAAAGGAGATTCATATTCACCACGCGTATCACTTCTTATCATTTTAATTTTTTATTTAGTGTAACGACCCGACTGGTCGTTTTGAGAATTTAAGCTCCGTTCGGTAACATAAGGGCTTGAGCAGCTTCACATTGTGTATATCGACCTACGTGCATGGTGGGATTCAGTTATTATAGCATCAAGGACAAGGATAGATTTTTGAAAGCTCCAAGAAGGCCATTTACAACATCTCAAGCTAAAGAATCGCAAACTAAGGTTGCTGGACTTCAATTGCAAATAAAGAAGCTTTTAATTATAGAGGAAGAGCTCAAGGCCAAAGGATATGAATTGTCCAAGTTTTACAATTATTTGGTGGCCCAAATTGAAGTCCAAGAAGAGGAAGATTGGGTCCCAACATCAGCCATTGAAGTCCACCAAAAGGGAACATAGAAGAGCTTAAAATGAGCTTAAAAGAGGTCCAAAAGGGAGTGTTTCAAAAGGAGCCCAATTGGAGTCCAACCCAATGGCCCAAACTAGTAGTTTAAGGGCCCAAATCTGCCCCCAGAGGGGTTTGGCCGCCCTCCCTCTGATTTCTATTAGTTTTTGTTAGGTTTTCTAGTATTTAGCTTAGCCTCCAAGTTAGGGTTTGCCTTGGAGCCACCCTACCTAGTTTTAAGGACTTTTTACTCCTATAAATAGGAGTTCTTTTCATTCACTGTGGTACTTCATTATTGATTGATAAATATTATACTTTGAGAGTTCTTTTGAACCTTTGTTACTTACGCTTTGAGATTTATCTTTCAATCTTTACCAGCTCATAGTTCAAGGTAGTAAGATAACTTCTTTATTGTGATATCATTGATTTCTTTGTGGTATTCTTAGAAGGCGATTAATTCTAGTAATTAAGTTATTGTCTCAAGTTACTCGTAAAGCGGTCAAGATCCGAATCTATTGTTTTTGATTTGTTCTTAAGTAAAAGCATTTGATTTCTTCAATAAATCAAAACGTTGTTGCTTGGATCTTGTCAAGGCTATAGAACTTTGTGTTCTTGGAATTCTTTCCCTGTATTTTTTCATATCCTTTATTTTCTGCACTTTAATTCTAGTCGTTTAATTCCTTATTGTTATTGCTTCCGTATTTACTTCTCAAAAATCTTACTCTAGTTTGGACTCCCAACCTGATTGTTATCAAGTGGTATCAGTTCTATCAAGATTTCGTTCTTGATAATTATTGGGATTTCTTGAATACTAAGAGCAAAAAAAAAAAAGTTAATGTAGCATCGTGAATAGTAACTTGAAAAAAAAAGTTAAAACAAAAGAAAAAAATCAATTGAAAAAAAAAAAGAATTGCTTGTTCTCCAAGAAATTTCTTTTGCATTTAAGTTGTTTCCAAATATTAACAAAGGAAACAAGAAGAGGGGATCCTAGATTTCAAAGATAAGAAAAAAAAAATCAATTTTTCTTACTCTTTCTGATCTAAGTATATAATACATTCCTTTTTGTCCGTGTCATGTTTCAACCGAGCCTACTAGTTCTAGGATTTTGGTTTTTCTTTCATTTGTTCCCCAAAAATCTATATTTTACTACTAAGAACTTCATACGAGTTGGGTTTAACTATAAATCTACAAAGTATTTTGTTCAAAGGTTATTTTGAGAGAGAAAAAAAAAAGGCAAGTGTGTGTGAGAACAATTGAGGGAAAAGCCAAGTTGTGGGATATAATTTAATTATTTTTCTTAAGATGTCGCGTACAGGTAGTGATGATGAGAAAAGGGTTCTCCAAGAAGCCGAAATCAAATCAAGAAATGATTTTCTCTTGCAAGCTATGCATCAACAATTCGAAAGGTGGAATTTGCAATTCCAAGAAACGAGGGACACTATTGCTGAGCAAAATGAAACAATAGCTGAACTTAGAAGGGAAAATAATGTTAGGCCCCAAGCTAGGAGAAATGTATCCCTTGCTCCCATTGTAAATCAAGAAAACCCTATAGATGACTTTAATGATATTGATTTTGATAGGGTAGGAAGAGATAGGAGGGGACAAAGAGATAGAGTAGAAGATGACAATATAAGTAGTATAAAGATGAAGATGCCATCTTTCAAGGGAACAAGGGAACCAGACTTGTATCTTGATTGGGAGAGAAAAGTTGAAGCCATCTTTGACTGTCAAAACTACTCTGAAGGTAAGAAGGTTAAACTTGTTGTTGTTGAGTTTTCTGACTATGCTGCTATTTTGTGATGACCCAAACGGTCATCCTAAGTAATTTTAGCTATATCTATATTCCGAAGGTCCGAAAGCCTCCGTTGATCTCACCTCGATATGCGTGCGCAGCCCAGGCGTGTAGCCGAGAAGTCTTTATGTTGAAATTGGATGAAAAATAGAATTTATGATAATTAAATGAATAAAGCTGACTTTGGTCAACATTTTTGGTAAACGGACCTAGACCCGTGATATGACGGTCCCGGAGGGTCTGTAGGAAAATATGGGACTTGGGCATATGCCCAGAATCGAATTTCGAGGTCCCAAGCCCGAGAAATAAATTTTTAAAGGAAATTGTTTTCTGGAAATAATAAAGGAATTTGAAAATGAATTATTAAGTGAAAATCGTGTTACCGGGCCCGCATTAAGGTTCCGGTGCCTGGACAGGTTTATTATATATTATTTGTCTAATATGTGAAATTTGTTGTGAAACGGACTTGAAACGACGTGATTCGGATTTAAAATGGGAAGTTGAGAAGTTTATGAAGTTTGAGAAAATTCTAAGAGTTTTGAGGTTTGATTCGATGTAAGTGTTTGGCCTAACCTTAGCTTGAGGGATTAGGTATAGAGTCTTATTTTCTATGTGTAATTCATGTATAACGTATAGGCGTGGTGACGAGTGCCTATATGTTGCGGTCAAGCATGCCCGTGAGTCAATTATGATGAAACTTACTGTGTTCCTAATATTCTCCGCACTATGAGTAATTGATGATTTAGAAGTGATGCCTTGATGTTGTTTCATGACGGGGGGAGTTATTGAGTTATTTGTTCAGTTGAGGCTTACACTTTTGAAATTGTATTTCTGATGCGAGGTTGGTTATAGCTTAGACCCTTGGCGGGCATTTGTTGAGTTTGTAATTGATGATTTCTCCTTGCCGGGACAATAGAACTGTATTGAG
>ML244654.1:1237-11237 GCA_005239495.1 Nicotiana undulata | reverse complement strand
AGAAGACATATTGATTGTTATTAATTGTTGATTCGGTATCCATGTTGTATTGAGAAATTGAGCATAGATATTATTCTAGAGCCCTCTGTTGTGTATTTATTATTCTGGTTTTTAGGTCAATTGTTGTTTCCTAAATTTCTGCTATTATTTTTCTTATACTCGTACATGTTTATAGTGAGTACCTTGTTAAAGCCTTGTCACATAATCTAGGTTAGGCTCGGTACATACAGAGTACATTGGGTCGGTTGTACTCATACTACACTTATGTACTTCTTGTACAGATTTGGGTATCGGTCTCAGTGGTGTCTAGTAGAGGCATTACTCGGACTGATATTCATCTAGAGACTTGAAGTAGAGCTGCACATCGTTTGCAAATCCTGAAGTACCCCTCTTCTTGTCTTTTGTATTGGTTAATTTCATTCAAACAATGGTATTTTCATTCAGATATTGGTTGTAGCACTTTTAGTAGCTCATGTACTTTTGAAACCAGATTCAAGGATTAGACTAGACGGCGTTTAGAGTATATATATTTATTTTGAGGTTCTACAACCTTGCTTCTAATTAAACTTCTTTTAAAATTTGTTTAAAATGAATAATTGTGTACTAATGTTGGCTTGACAGGAAGCGGACGTTAGCCGCCATCACGACTCCGAGGTTTAGATTTTGGGTCGTGATAACTTTTCTCTCCTTCATCTTGAACAATTCATACTGTCGAGTAAGTATGACAATCTTTGATTGTTTGACTTGAGATGTAACTTCATGAGCACACTGTAAGGCATTCTATATTGACTTTGCATATTTGCATGCCAAGCCTATTATACTAATTTGGTCCAATGCCACATATTAAGATCTTTTTTGTCTTGGCATTCTTTTGAACACGCTTGGCATCTTCTTTAGAATACTTATCTCGTGGATTTGGTCCAGTAGTGTTTCCTTTGTCATCAATCATCATAGGAATCTTAGGGTCTTTTTCAATGATGTCCCAAAGTTCAAATCCTATGGTTGATTGTCCTTTCAAAATGTCAAACATCCTTTTTTTCCACCATGCATAGTAATCTCCATTGAATAATCATGGCCTATGGTTGATTGTCCTTCTTTAGAGTCTGGTAGCGCATCCATCTTGGATCTTTTTAATACCAATTATTTTAGGGTTGCACCGTGACACAAGAAAAGGGGGTGAATTGTATCTTAACGGATTTTTATAAATCAAAGAACCAGGTTCTGTAATATACCCAAAATAGACACAAATAGTGGTAGTAAGTGCGGAACATAAAGAACACAATGATTTTTACATGGAAAACCTCATTGATCAAGAGAGTAAAAACCACGACCTACCCTCGTAGGGTTTGCCTTCAAACTTCATTAACTTCAAAGATCGGTTTTAGGTTAAAACTCAATAACCAAATAGACTAACTCTAGTACCCTACCCTTACATTGACCAAATTGTAGTGGCCTCTTTCCAAACTAACCCTAGTCTAGAAAGCAAAACAAATTTTTTAATGTTTTTGTGTTAACCTATTATTTACACTTCTCAAAAGTAGATAGGTTATAATTCAAGAACAACACACTCAACCTAACAACTACAGACCTAGGCAGCTTCATCTTCTGGAACAGGTCATGTAGTTTAGCACCTTGAATCGTTTAAGAGCACCTCCTTGCTGAAATTGCTATTTTCAAGAGTAAAATACATGATTTGTATGAATATAATTAGTTGTAGGATGCAACAACAGATCTCTTCATATAGTATGAGGGTGGCCAAAATCCTTCTCAGCTAGAATATTATGGTTAAGAAAAAGCTCTCCCATATTTGATTTGGTTTCTTTATTTGTTTCCACCTCCTCGACATTTTATTTTCATGCAAGTTATTCTTTATTTGTTGATATCCTTTTAGCATTTGAATTCCTCCATCTAATATCATTCCTTTTTCCACACAAAGTAACTTCTTTCCAAAATCTATCTTGCACATGTATTAGTTTTTACGCGTCTGATAAGCGTTCAATGTCATTTGGATACGAACCCGATTCTCTTGTTCTATTCACTAATTTGTAGCATAGTATTTTGTTCACGAAACTTGGTTCTTTTAGTATAGTTGATCCTAATTTGTCAATCATCAATACACATTCATAAGCGAACATGCTCAGCTCCACAAAGCAAATTTTTTATGCTGATTACACCAAGATTTTCTTCAACAAAGGCCATGATGGCAAGGACACAATAGAATTTGCAAAGATATAGAGATATATTTGTTAGTCTCTAATTTATATTGTTAATATAGTGTAGTATTACCATGAGAATTTACATTAATTTTATTATTAGAACATACAACAACAACAACCCAGTAAAATCTCACCAATGGGATCTGAGAAGGGTAGAGTGTACGCAGACCTTACCCTTACCCCATAGAGGGTAGAAAGGTTGTTTTCGGGAGACCTCCGGCTCAGAGACAATAGATCTATGACAACAAAACCCGAAAAATAATATCAGCAATATGAGAGACAGCAAATAAATAAAAAATCAGTAACACAAATACTATGAAAAAGTGTGAAACACAACATAAATCGCTAGCAGTACTAGACAAAACACTATCATACTCGTCGGTACAAAGAGGAAAACCGCTCGACTACCCTTTAACCTACAACCCTAATGTTCGACCTCCACACCTTCTTATCAAGAGCCATGTCCTCAAAAATTTGGAGTCGCGCCATGTCCTGTCTGATCACCTTTCCCAAATACTTCTTAGGCCGCCTCTACCTCTTCTCGTACCTGTCAAAGCCAACCGCTCACACCTCCTAACCAGGGCATCTAGGCTTCTCCTCTACACGTGTACGAACCATCTAAGTCGCGTTTCCTGTATCTTGTCATCCACCGGAGCCACGCCCACCCTCTCCCAAATATCTTCATTCCTAATCTTATCCAGCCTAGTGTGCCCACACATCCATCTCAACATCCTCATTTATGCTACTTTCATCTTCTGGATATGCGAATTCTTCTTGACTGGCCAACACTCAGCCCCATACAACATGGTCGGTCTAACCACCACTCTATAGAACTTACCTTTGAGTTTCGGTGGCACATTCTTGTCACATAGGACTCCAGACGCTTACCTCCATGTTGACCCAAGTCATTGCATGGTTTTGAAGATTGACAAATGTCTACCCAGTTGAACCAGGTCCATCAGGGAAAACATACTTGAACAGTTCCATTGGCACAAGAACCATCTATGTACAGGAGATAAATGTGATTGTGAATTATCCATGAACCAAGAGGTTGTCTCCTAATGTGAAAAGGTTGCAAATTGATAAGAGGTTAGAGTTCGAGTTCAGCAAGGACAGTAACAAAGGGAAGAAGTTGAGGTAAACACAAACTCTTCCACCAAGGAAGAGTTGCATTAGAACTAAATAAGAACATCTTAACTACTGGCGCTATATAATGTTGAAGCATTCTTACTGAAGAATTGATCGCACAAAGGCAGAAGTGAAACAAGAATTGAAAGCAAAATTCCTAGAGCTATTTTGCAAGAAAAATCCTTGTGCGATACAAAGGCTACTGACCAGCTAGAAGAACCAGTTCCATTTGTTTATCTTTCGAGTTTAGTTGGTTGTAGTAGGTGATTTAATATTGTATCTTTCAGCTTTCTTAGAAGCAATTGTAATAGGTACACATTGTTCAAGCTAGAGTTAACTTGAAGCATGTCGCAATTAGCTAGAATCTAGGTTGCTACAAAGGGATTAGAGTTAGTCTTAGGTTTACAAAAGAGTTTATTTTGTAAATGTTGTTTGGCTCAGAGTTGTAGGGAAGAGTTTGGGAAAATCCTACTGAGGAGTAGGTCGTGGTTTTTTCAACTTTTGAGCCAGGTGTTTTCCACGTAAAAATCGATGTGTTTTTACTTTACTACATTTATTATTCTGTAACAGTAGAAATTGGAACACCAAGAAGAACCATGTTCTTCTATTAAGACAGCACTCGAAAAATTGGACACCACACAAATCACTCCCCCTCTTGTGTGGTATTGAAGTATAAAACATCACTCCATTTCATCCACTCCACCCCAATATGATGCGTAACATCCCCGTCGATCTCCCCATCTCCATTGATAATTGACCCTAAGTACTTAAAACTTTCTCTCTTGAGGATGACCTGTGAGTCAAGCCTAACCTTCACATACGCGTCTCCCATCACGTCGCTAAACTTACATTCCATATATTCCGTCTTTGTCCTACTCAACTTGAAACCTTTAGACTCCAGGGTCTGCCTCCATACCTCCAGTCTCCCATTAACACCGCCTCGCGTCTCATCAATCAGATCTATATCATCAGCGAACAACATACACCATGGCACCTCTCCTTGGATATGGTGTGTTAGTGTGTCCATCGCCATGGCAAATAAGAACGGGTTGAGCGCAGATCCTTGGTGTAATCCCATAAAAACCGGAAAAGGCTCTGAGTCACCTCCCATAGTCCTAACCCGAATCATAGCTCCATCATACATATCCTTTATCGCCTTATGATCTCTATATTTATTATTAGAACATATGTTGATAAATCAAATATTGAAACTAGTTGTCACGACCCAAAATCTATTAAGGTCGTGATGGCGCCGGACACGGCCGTTAGGCAAGCCAATCATCAATTATTTGAAATAAATTCCTGTTTTAACATTTTCGAAATCGTTATCTTTCACTTACAACCCAATGAGCGAACAAAATTTTATTAAATAAATACGACAGGTAAACAATTCAATTTACTAAATTAAACCCCGAACACATCCCATAACCCGGTGACACAGTACATGAGCAATTTCTAAGAATTTTACAAATACTACAAAGCTTGCCCGGAATACAAATTGGACAAGGAATTAAAATTGAAAATACAATACATAGAGGAAGACTCTGCCGGTTGCAGGTCATCTCCGGGTGTTGCAGCTCGTCTAAGTCTCCAAGTCAACCATATTGCTGAGACAGTACCTGTGCAATAAAAATGCACAGCAAGTGTAGCATGAGTACGAAAATAACGTGTACTCAGTAAGTATCCCGCCTAACCTCAGAGAGGTAGTGACGAGAGGTCGAATTAGACACTTGCAAGAAGTCAATTTAGTATAATCAAGTGAGACACTAAGCGGAAATATCATAGGCAATCTAATAAAATCAGGGATAACTAATATCAACTTCTTTCTCATTTAACACTTTAAATCCTCGTCATTTCAGTTGGCAATTTAAAACTTCATAGGCCAATAAACAGGTAATAATTACAGAAAATACGCAGCAATCATCATGCGCAAGAAATGCCGAGGGTCGAATAGCCCGAACCAACAATAATAAAATGTGCACTGCCGAGGGTCGAATGGCCCGAACCATAGATGCATCTATCTGCCCGCTCGCGTATCGTGCATGCGACGCGGTTAACACAATACTAGGGCTACCCCGCTCGCGAATCATACATGCGACTCGGGTCCCCATATAAATATACATAAATACAGGGTCATCCTGCTCGCGAATCATACATGCGACTCAGGCACCCATAGTTAAACATATTCACACCAATAAACCATATTTTTATCAGGAAAAATTAACTATTCAATGAAGTGATGAAATTCTCCTTTTTAATGAACATGAGAATAGTATTTAAAACCTTTCTGGAGATTTACTTGCCAAGTTCGACAGGTTTCAAACACTTTAGATTTAACCGAAACACAATTATCCAAGGAAGAATCAATTCTTCATCCAGATGATTAAGAAAAGTAACCCTATCCTTCATAGATATTTAGTTACTAATTTGACAGCATCACATGATATTTTATTGACAAGGTCACGAGTATAACAAGTAAAGAGGCTAGTGGATCCTGGACTACCCGGACATAGCATATTAGTAGCTACGCACGGACTCCCGTCACCTCGTGCGTACGTAGCCCCTGCAAATAATAGCATGTATTCATTTAGTTCACCTATGGGGACAATTCCCCCTCACGAAGTTAGAAAGGAGACTTACCTCGTGTCGATCCTACTCTCCGGGTCAAGAATGCACCTGAAACTCCAAACTCGTCTCCCAAGGACTCGAAACTAGCCACAAGTTACTTAATTATATCAACAAATGCTAAATGAATCAGTTCTAATGCATGGAAGTGAGTTTTCTAAAGTTTTCCCCAAAAAGTCAAAAAACGACCTCGGGCCTGCTCGGTCCAAACCCAAAATTCGGACCAAAACCAGATTACCCATTCGCCCCCGAGCCTGGATATATAAATGGTTTTGGAATCCGACCTCAATTTGAGGTCTAAATCCCCAAATTTCAATATTCTTAGGTTTTACCCAAAATTCCCAATTCCACCTTGAAAACCCTAGATTCTAGGATGAAATCTTGTAAAAAGAAGTTAAGGAGGGAAGAAAATGAGTTAGAAATCACTTACAAATATTTTGGAGAAGAAAGAGTGTTTGGAAAATCGCCTCTTATGTTTTTAGGGTCTTGAAAAATAAAAAATAACTGAAAATTCCACTTATTTATACACCTCTCAGCCCCCACCGTGGACCGCACAAAAACGACCGCGGACCTCGCTGGCAAAAACAAGAAAAAGTGAAGAAAATAAAGAAAAATCACTACAGTGACATACTTTAGTATTTTGGCCATAACTTTCTCTACAAATGTCCAAATTGCGATTTATTTACCTTTCTGGAAATTAGGCACGAAGGAATACAACTTTCGTTTTTGAATCATCTCAATATTCCTTGTAGATAAAAAGATATATGCCTCCTAAGTCGGACTAGTGGCCCATCTCCTCCACTGCGGACCGCACAAAAACGACCGCAACCGCGAAGGCCTCCACCGCGGTCAGCACAAAAAGGACCGCGTACCTCGGTGGTGGGTTCAGAGATTTGACTTCTCTAACCTGCAACAGCTATGTTTTAAGCCTAAAGACATCCCGGGACCTACCCGAAAATCACCCGAGCCCTCGAAACTTCAAACCAAATGTACCAACAAGTCCCAAATCATCCTATGGACTTGCTCGAGCCTTCGGAAACCCAAAACAACGTTAAAACTCATAATCACACCTCAAAACCCCTAGAATCAAACTTAAGAACTTTAAGTTCTTGAATTCGTTAACAATGCGCCGAACCGACCTATACTACTCGGAATGATACCAAATTTTGCAAGCAAGTCATAACTAACATAACGGAACTATTCCCAGTCTCGGAATTCCGTTCGGACCTCGATAACACAAAAACACATTCCAACCCAAAATTTGAACTTAAAGAAACTCTTATTTCACTATTGAGCGTCGAAACGCTCACGGGCCATCCAAAACTCGTTTCGAACACACGCCCAAGTCCAAAATCATCATACGAACCTGCTGGAACCTTCAAATCCTGATTCGGAGGTCGTTTACTCAAAATTCCAATCTTAGTCGATTCTTCCAACTTAAGGCTTCCGAAATGATATTTTTTTCTTCCAATTTGACTCCGAACTTCCCGAAATTCAACTCCGACCACGCCTATGAGTCATAATACGTTAAACGAAGATGCTCATGGCCTCAAACCGCTGAACGACGCGCTAGTGCTCAAAACGACATGTCGGATCGTTACACTAATTATTGTACTAGTTATGTATTCAGAATAATTGATTTCTTTCTGTAAAATCTATTCCATGAACTCCTGTAATTTACAATTGTCATAATCATAAGAAAACTTCAACTCGAAAGACACTTACATTAAAAAATATTTCAGTAATTCTATATACCTCTATAGATGGGAGAATCTCTTGTTTTTCCGCTTTTTCTGTTCTCACTAATAAAAAAGAACAACGTTGAGGTATAATTGAGGCTTGTTCCGAAGCAATTGAAAGGATCATAATATACCATTAAATAATAAAGATTAAATATATCCCGACATGGTTTCCACCATTAGCGCGAGGCATATGTGAACCTTTTTAATTATTCACGGGTATATTTGAGATAAAAAAAATAAGGCCGAGAGCTTCATTGAGATGATAGATTAACGAAGGACATATAAGCTAAATAAATGTATAGATATATTGGCCTTTTTCCGGAACTAAATTTTTCTTTTTATTCGCTAGTCTAATTTAGGTTTGTGATAATAGATCTAATATGGTCCGAGCTTCAGACTTTTCTGCCTTAAAATGCAATCATGTACTTAAAATAGCCCTACAATAGATAAACAAAACTTATCTTGATGAATAATGAGTCTTAGGTGAAAACTTCTCATTTGTCTTAAGCTCTAGCCTAGAATGGGAGAAAAATAAAAATATCTGCTAGAAAGGATGTTTATAGAAATTAACTAGTGTAAGGTCAAACATATCGAAGGAAAATTTCTAGGCCAAAATTACATTGGTGTGAAATCGCACAATGATGGTGCACGGTTGACCTTCAAGCCACTTCCTAGTTTAGTGAGTGAGGCAATTTCCGAGTGTGTGTGTGTCTGGTAGGGGAGCATGTTGTGAGGTTACACTTCTCCAAAAGAATATTTTTTTTCTTAAGAACACAGACAACTTGTTTAAAATGAAGCCCTCTTCTGCTTTAATTGAAAGAGACTTGGCTACTTTTACACGAGAGAAAGGAGGCCCCTAACCTCTTCTATTTATAAACAAATAATGCGTTTTATTTTAATCATGTAAGCTTTGAAGTTGATTTTTATGATACTATCGTGTACAGAAAATCGTTTGGTCCCTCAGTTAGCTATTGTCATGCGGTGGGACAACATGTTGATTGTGCTTCTAATCATTTTTTTCACAGTGTGATAGACAAAACTAGATCATGATCATGTATTCAAGCTACTTGTGTGTGATCATGCTTGCCACAAGAAGGTGCATTACAACCATGCGACTGCATATACAAGATACTTCTTGCCTCTCTTTCTCTGAAATAAAGTCTATCATTTTAACTTTGAGGGATCCAACCCTATTACCTAATGAGAGAAAGACATGTTAACATCTTAATTATATTAAAAGTCCCTACAAATTTCACCAAACACACAAATATGAAATAACCATGCAGAGACTAACAACACATGTTTTCCTCTCCTTACAACTCAAAACAATTAAGTTAGGTTACATTACTAAAAACATAGCAGGGTTGATATAAAAATAACAAGAATGTACCATTCATGTGTCCGTAAATTATTTTGAGAAGGTCTACGTTTTCGACCAAAAAGTTCAGGCACAAATCTTTATAAACTATTTAATATAGTTTAAGGACAGCCACAATGCATGTTATTTGCAGATGACATAGTACTAATTAATGAGATACGAAGCGAAATTAAGAATAGACTGAAGGTTTAGAAACAAACGTTGGAGTCTAAAGGTTTCAGGTTGAGGAGGATTAAAACTAAATCCTTGGAGTATAATTTTAGTGACGTTGCTATGAGGTTGACTGTAACGACCCGGTCTGTCGTTACGTAAAACTTGCATTAATATTCTTGTTATTGACTTGTTATGGATTGGATATACTGTTATTGATGTGTGAGAGTTGGTAGGCTTGGAATCGGAATGGTTGCAGTGATATTTAGTCACTTAGTCCTTAAGAATGGCCTTAAGATGAGAAAAGTCAACTGAGAGTTGACTTATTGGTAAACGACCTCAAAATGCGGATTTTATGGCTCGGATAGCTTCGTTAGGTGATTTGGGACTTAGGAGTGTGTTCAGAATAATTTTGTGATGTCCGGTGTAGAATTAGGCTTGAATTGGCGAAAGTTAGTTTTTGGTGATTTTTGGTCGGCAGTGGAAAATAGTCTATCAGGGTCGGAATGGAATTCTCACAGTTGGAACAGGTTCGTAATATCATTTTGGATGTGTCCGAAAAATTTCAGGTCAAGCGGAGTTGTTTTGGATAGTTTCGACATCTTTGGTGGATTTTAAAATTTTCAAAGTTCTTAGGCTTGAATCCGATGTAAATTTGGTGTTTTGATGTTAGTTTTGGTGTTTTGAGAGTGAAACTAAGTTTGAATGATCATATGTGATATGTTGGTATAGTTGATTGGGGTCCCAAGGAGCTCGGGTGA
>ML244650.1:0-26498 GCA_005239495.1 Nicotiana undulata | reverse complement strand
AAGTTGATTCAGGAGCGACTTCGCACGGCGCAGTCTAGACAGAAGAGTTATGCGGACTAGAAGGTTCGAGGTGTGTAATTTATGGAAGGTGAGAAGGTACTGCTAAAAGTATCACCCATGAAAGGTGTTATGAGGTTCGGAAAGAGAGGAAATCTGAGTCCTCATTTCATTGGTCCTTTTGAGGTGCTTCAGAAGGTTGGAGAGGCGGCTTATAGACTTGACTTGCCACCCAGCTTGTCGAGTGGTCATCCAGTGTTTCATGTGTCGATGCTTAGAAAATATGTTGGTGATCCGTCGCATGTGTTGGACTTCAGCACAATTCATCTCGAGGGTGATATGTCATATGAGGTCGAGCCAGTAGCTATTTTAGCTCGTGAGGTCAGAAAGCTGAGATCTAAGGAGATAGCATCAGTGAAGGTGCAGTGGAGAGGTCAGCCAGTAGAGGAGGCTACTTGGGAGACCGAGCGGGAGATGCAGAGTAAATATCCTCACTTGTTTGAGACTCCAGGTATGTTTCTAGACTCGTTCGAGGACGAACGTTTGTTTAAGAGGGGGAGAATGTAGCGACCCGGTCTGTCGTTACGTAAAACCTGCATTATAATTGTTGTTATTGACTTGTTATAGATTGGTTATAATGTGATTGATGTATTAGAGTTGATAGTCTTGAAATCGAATGGTTGTAGTGAGAGTTCCCTCAATTAGCCTTTTAAAATAGCCTTAAAATGAGAAAAGTCCATTGAGAGTTGACTTATTGGAAAACGACCTCGGAATGCGAATTTTATGGTTTGAATAACTTCGTTAGGTTATTTGGGACTTAGGAGTGTGTCCGGAATAATTTTGTGATGTCCGGTGTAGAATTAGGCTTGTATTGGCGAAAGTTAGTGTTTGGTGATTTCCGGTCGGCAGTGGAAAATAGGCTATCAGGGTCGGAATGGAATTTTGACAGTTGGAGCAAGTTCGTAATGTCATTTTGGATGTGTCTGAAAAATTTCAGGTCAATCGGAGTTGTTTTGGATAGTTTCGGCATCGTTGGTGGATTTTAGAAATATCAAAGTTCTTAGGATTGAATCCGATGTGAATTTGGTGTTTTGATGTTAGTTTTGGTGTTTCTAGAGTGCAAATAAGTTTGAATGATCATACGTGACGTGTTGGTAAGTTTGGCTGGGGTCCCGGAGGCCTCGGGTGTGTTTCGGGGTGGTTTTGGATCATTTCGGGCTATTTTGAGATGGCTGTCGTTGGTGTCTGGTGTTTTTCTTCGCGTTCGCGAAGAAGAATTTGGCATCAGGGACTTTTCTCTTCGCGTTCGCGAACAGTGCCTCGCGTTCGCGAAGAAGAAAAATATATGTTGCGCAGGTCTGACTTCGGAGGCTCATATCTCACAATTTATAAGGAATTTTGAGATGATGTAAGATGCAAGTTGTTGACCATTGTGTCTAGTTTCTAGAAATGTAAACCATTTGTCATTTGAAGTTTTGTGCAAAACGGTATGACTATTCTACTAGAGGCTGTTTGAGAAGAGTAAATAGGGAACCTGCAAGTTCTGTTCTATGCGTTCGCGGTGGTGTACCGTGTTCGCGAAGAGTAAATGGGGGAGATGGAGTTTGTTCTATGCGTTCGCGGCGAGGTACCGCGTTCGCGATGAAGGATTAACCCGGGCATATTTAAATAAACCCTTCCGTGACTTAAACCTTTTTTTTCACTATTGTTGTACGGGAAAGAGCTTTTGGGGACGATTTTGAAGAGGGAAATCCTTGTTTTTCATAGAGCTAAGTATTTTGATCATTAAAACTCGATTATGGACGATTATAGAACATAAAACCAGTGTAAATGTTTGGAAAATCAGTAGAAAAATTGGGTTTTAGGGCTTCAGATTATGAGACCTTAAAGGGTCGATTTGAGGGGTCAAACGAACTCCGATTTTAGTGTTCTTTATAGGTACGGACTCGTGAGAGGACGAAGAATACTTTTGTATAAAAAATTCTGAGTTTCGGGATGCGGTCCCGGGGGTCGTGTTTTGACCGAATTCGGATTTTTGAGCTAAATTCGATATTTTTCAATTGGAATTTATTCCTTAATCATATATTGATGATACAAATCTGAACTTGGTAGATTTGGATCCTTCGAAGGTTGATTCGAGAGGCAAACGCATTGCGGAATAGTTTTCGGGCTAGTTTTGAGGTAAGTAATATCTTTAAATCCTGTCCTGAGGGTATGAAACCCCGGACTATGCACCCTTTCACGGGTTTTGAAATGCAAAGGTTGAAACTTTGGAAATATATTCCTTACTTAGGCGACTATTGAGTTGCGAAACGGTTTTTAAAGCTTATTTCCAATAGTACTATATATACTTGATATGATTTGGGTTGTAAGCCATGTTTGGGGCCTAGTGCAGATCTGTTTACCCCTTGGGGGATGTTTTACTATTTTCCTCACTAATATGTTATGATTTTTCACTCAGTCTTTTTTGTGAAATTGTTATGACACTCAGAGTATTTTGATACTACTTCTTGAAAATGAAACATTGTTTTTGGGTCGAGAACCCGGTATATTATGGCCTGAAGGGCAAATTGAGAGTGTCTCACTGAGTGAGGCTGCTTGCCTATATTGTGAGGATGATATGATATGAGTGAGGCTGCGAGACTATACTGTGTGTGATTTATGCCATGATGTGGCTTATTATAGCGCTTGGGCTATAGGAGCCCCTCCGGAGTCTGTACACACTCCTAGTGAGCGTCGGTACCGATTGAGTGATGCCCGCACGGCTTATGATGAGTGGTTGTGAGGATGCCTGATGGACAGAGTGATTGTGAGGTTGCCTGATGGGCAGATTGATTGTGATGTGGCCTGATGGGCAGAGTGATTGTGAGGTTGCATGATGGGCTGCTAATACTGAAAGATATTGTTATGAGAAATGATTATGGCCCGAGGGGCAGTTTTATGAAGATTTTTACTAAGTTTTCAAATTGTGATTTACTTCGTTTTCAAACTGGTTTTACTGAGAATTTTACTGAGATATACTGATATTACATTTGTTTCAACTAATTTCTGGAAATTGCTTTTTGAACCTATGTATTTGCTAAATACTACCTGGTGACTTGGTGTTTTACTGGCTTTTGTGAAATTGTGTATCTGTACTGTGTGTTTATATTTCTCAGACTGTGATTTATTTTTATTACTACTTAGTTGGCGTACTCATAAAGACTCCCTGTGCCTCTGTGCACAGATCCAGGTACTAGCTCGCAACAGTAGCTGACGCAGGTTTGATAGCAGCATTTCTCGGGATTTCGAGGTAGCTGTTCAGCGTCCACAACTTCTCCACTTCCCTTCCCTATTTAGCTTTAGCATTTGATTCAGAGACATATTATAGTTTTAGCAGAGTTAGATTTAATTATTCTTAGACAATCATGACTATTGACTCCAGTTCTTGGGAGGTTTGTTAGACTATTATTGGGACGTTAAGACTTAACTATATTACTTGATGCTATGGTTGCATGCTTGTTATTAAATTGTGAACTGTTATAATTGAACAAATGCGTAGTAAAGTGATGGTTGGCTAGCCTAGTTCCACGATAGGCGCCATCACGGCCTGTTAGGATTTGGGGTCGTGACACGGTATCTGGGGCCTAAAGCCAAACTTCAACGAGGGGCCCTAAGTTTTTTCATATTTAGAAACTCATTTAATAAAATTTTATTTTGATGTTTATTTTTCTAGATTTTTGAGATTAGAAATTTTTTAATGATTTATTTGTAATCAATTTCTTAACTAGGATTATATATATTTCTACTTTCTAGGATTATTATTCAATTTTTTAAAAAATTTCTGATTTTCTAAAATATCTATATTAAACTCTCCCCAACTTCTTCTTCTTCTTCTTCTTCTTCTTGGATTCCATTTCTTCTAGCTCAATTATATTAGTGATTGTTTATTTACCATAAATTCTTCCTATTTTTTTGGCATTGTATTAAAATTTTAATTTTTCTATCTTTTTTGGCATTTTTAATATGCAGATTCTTATTTTCTTGTTGACATATTAAAATTTTAATTAATTAAAAAAGATAATACATATACTTACAAACAAAAAATATCAAAAAATAATAAATTTTAGAAGCAAAATAATAAGAAAAATATAGAACAATTAAACTTGGTTTAACAAATAGTCATAGATAACTTGATATTACTTTTATTGTTTCTAAAAGGAATATAAAAGATTAAGTTTAAAGAGAAAGTAATAAAAGTAATGTGAGCCATGTGATAATAATAGTAATAAAAGTAACGTGAGCCATGCGATAATAATGATAATATATAAAGGAAACAAGAAATATATTCATGCGTAAATTACTATTCGTATTCCCAAATTATCTCTATCGGTCGCATAGTTTCCCTATTTATGAAAAATATACTTTTTAATATACTAGATATTTTTTGTAAAAATTCATCAAATACAGATACACCTATTTATTAGAGCCTGTTTGGACATACAAATTTTTTACTTTTTTTCAAAAAAAAAATTGAAATCAATATTTGGTTATCAAATTCAACACCTTTTTTCCAATTTCACTTGAAAATGCATTTTCACTAGTTTTTAATTTTACAAATTTACCCTATACTTTTAAAATTTATACAATGACCCCAGCAACTATTAACCTACAACTACCCACAGAAACACAAAACGCGCAGGTCTTTTAAAATTCTTGGTGATGCAAACAACCAATTAATCAATCTTTTTTTTTATTTTATCTTTTAAAATAGGTAGGATTTATTGAATTCTTGATATACCCCAATATTAAAGAAGAACTTGTTCATATTCATGTTGTTTTTTACTTAAATTCCTTCTCTGTATATTAGTAGAATTAGAAAATGTGATATTGATTTTGCATCTTCTATGTTGAATAATAGCATTTTGATTGTTTATTTCAAGTAGGATAATCAAATTGGGGTATTTTGATATATTTTACAAGTTGTGGGGTATAAATCATGTTTCATGATTTTGAAAAAAAGGAATCCAAATATGTTGCAAATATTATAACCAAACACAAACTTCATCTTCATTTGAAATTCAAAATTCCAAAAAAAATTGGAATTTATGGCCAAACGCCTACTTAATATCAGAAAATTTTGGGGCTCCCTTAGATATGGGGCCTCAAGCAAATGCTTGAGTGGATTTACCATTGAGCCGGCCCTGCCGCTGCACAACAAAGGAAGAAGTTAAATGAAGCAAAAAATGGAAACATGGAAATTAATGAGTAAAGTTTTACTTACGCTTCGAGTTCAATTTCTCGGGAAATGGCATTTTCTCCTTCGGTATAAGGTCACAAGTCCTCACCCGAATGAATTAACTCATCCACCCTCGATCATTGTCCTCATCGATACTCGAGAAAAATGCCTTGGTCGCACGACGTTGCAGTTTGATCAACCCTCGAAAGACTCGAGGGATATATAACCTAATGAGGTGGTCGAGGGTGAACGACAGTCCACCAACTTTGCTGGTGAAGAACCAGAGCATGATCACGATGCGCCAAAAAGAAGGGTGTATTTGGCATAGAGTCCCCTGATATTGACGGCAGAATTCAATGATGACCGAATCGAGGGGGCCCAACGTGAAAGGATAAGTTTAAACACTTAGATACCTTCCACGTGGGAAGTAATGATTTCTTCAGGATAAGGGATCTCAATAACTTTTCCCCCTAGTTGCAATCCCTTTTGACATCCTCGAGATATCCTATCGTTATCGAGCAGATATACCTCGATACGTGCTTACATCGGCGAGGGACCGATGGAGGATTCTCGATTTTGAAGTCAGACTTAAGAACACACGGGTCGGGAACATACTTCCCAAGGAGCGGCTATGCCGGTGTTTTATCAGCGGCCGACCGTGAAGAAGAAGAGGAAGCTTTTTCCTTTTGTGGAACGTTTTTGGATGTTTTCGCCATTATATGAGTTTAAGAAAGAGGAAATTAGTAAGTTCTAGTGGTTCGAAACTAGCGGGGATGGCTAAGGAGTGATGAAAGAGAAGAGATTAAGAGAGTTAAAAGCTTAAAAGAACTAGTGAAGATGAAAGTAAAGTTTGATTCAATAAAAAGAATCCATATTTATAGATTTACGGTGACGGTTCGACGGCAGTAGTGGCCGACCGCCCACTGACGCGCATTAATGGTTTGGGGAAATGTACCAACGGGTGTTTCGGCCACTTCCACCGCTTACGTCACGAGGATGACATCATTCTTTATCGAGGTCATAGAAAAATCGAGGCTCAAATCGTTTTTTATCATTATATTCCAAGAAACGAGGGGACTATCTGTATACAGTAAAAATCGGGGCTACCCGATTTAACTATTTGATCGAGACTGGGACGTTGCATCGAAGAGCTGACACATTGAGCCCGGAATTGAAGTCTCTTGCTAGATCGATGTCGGTATCAATCGAAGCCAGAAAAGATAGACTTTGAGTAATGTCAGGATAGCTTAATAACGGAAAGAGCGAGATATTGTGATTGGTCGAGGATCGTGGTGTGAATCTCGTAACGGATCAAATCAGTAGCGGTTAATTCAGATGTTTATACGATTTCCTTCTATAATTAGAAGTATACCATAATTATGATTCATCTACTATATAAAGAGGAATTCTAGTCATGTGTAATCATCATCGTTCACTGAGAAAAAGTTGTACAATTATTTCGTTTTTGCTTATCATTCTGCTTACTGCTCATCAGAGTTATTCATTCTTGACTGTTCTTATACTATTATCACCTTGAGAGTACTCTAATTCGAGGTCGAGCTCAGATTGCATAATGTTTTGATTTATTTTACAGTTTAATTCAGTCAATCACTTTCTCATTTATCAATTGGTATTGAGTGACATCACATATCCTTAAAATCACAATATAAATTTAATTGTTATCCAAATTTTAGGGTAAACACGGTGTATATAGGTTCAAAAGCCACTTAAAAAATAAAGTAAGTTTAAAAATCACACAACGTAGTAGTACTCCTTTCTTGGTTAAATTGATTGCCGTGCTATCCTTTCTGAATTGTAATCAAAGCTCACTTTCTCAATGGAATTTAAAATTCATGTCAAACCAAACCATAGCATAATTAAAAGGGGAGAGAATAGAAGTAATGCTACAAGAATGTAACAGGAAAACATGAAATATGCAGTGAAATATTTGAATTCCATGGAGTCTGCCAAAAAAGCCAAGCCAGCTCAATGTCCCAGTTACACAAACTTTTTCTTTGAGAGAGCAGTTGTACTCTCCAAAATACTTGAATTGCAATGCTTTTCCATGTTCTCACTACTGCTTTTACGCTCCACAAAAGTGCCTAGGACCAAGCAAAAGTTGCAGTATCATT
The DNA here is from genome assembly GCA_005239495.1 of Nicotiana undulata. NCBI lineage: Eukaryota > Viridiplantae > Streptophyta > Magnoliopsida > Solanales > Solanaceae > Nicotiana > Nicotiana undulata. Next base: position 19,151 of record ML244650.1, on the reverse strand, counting down.
TTATCCTCTCAAAACGGCGAGGGTATTCTATGAGTAATTTTACATGTTAAAATAGAATACTGGAACCTCCTTAAACTTGCTACTTCCACTATTATAACTTACCTTTGGGATGTATTATCTCCTTCATTTTCCTTTTACAAGTAAAATGATCACCTGAATTTTGTTGAAATATATCTTCTCTTTTGGATAGATTATCTCCTATCTTATATCTTTGTCCTACATTACCTTTTGTGTTTCTTGCAGGGTCAGCACCAACCATGATTTATATTTCGTACTTCATCTGCTTAAGCGATCGAAACGATACACAATCAGGGGCGGACGTACCTTGAATCAAGCGATGTCATCCGACACCGCTTGGCCGAAAATTTTACTAAATATGTAAATACTTAATTCTAACTGATAAGAGAACATGGACAAATAAATAAAATGGCAATCCTTTATAGGAAAACCTCCTAGCTCACGTGGTCTGGCACTGCATTTTTGTAGATGAGATCAGGAGTTCAACTCCCGGTAGCCTGGGTATCTCTTATTAGTTTTAGAAAAAAATTCCCCCAATATAGCATTAGAGCAACAATAAATAATTTTAAAGTGAATTGGAAAAAAGAGTATTCAGTATTAATTTTAACGAGACTTGTAATTCCTTTTAAAAAATGAAATTTCTCTAGTAGAATTGTAGTAATGTACTTAATTGTATTTTATTCATATATCANCCCCCCCCCCCCCCCCAATTAACAACCAAAAATACTCCAGTGGACCCCACCCGTCCCACAAAAAATAAATTCTTTGTCCCACATCCTAGCTAAGGCCTTCTCTCGTTGTGGGTTGCTCGTTTCAGATTCAAATCTTCAACTTTCCAAGAAACTTAAATCGAGGTATTCCGATTTAGTTTTTGTCGAAACTCATATAAAAATGCATATAAGTTGTTTTAAATGTGTTCTATGTTGTTTTATATTTATTTATTTTTTGCGATTTAACTGGTATGTTATTTTTATCTGGACTAAGATACTAGTGTGCTAAAAAATATGTATAATAGAAAAATCATTATTATTTGTTGAAAAAATATTAATAAGTTACTTTTTAGCGTTGTATATGTATTTTCGTGAATGTTTTGTGATTAAATGTATTTGTTATTTTTATCAGGTTTAGATTATTTATTTGCTTAAAGACTAGTTGTGCTCTTTTCGCGTAGTATTCATCTAGTTGAAATCAATCATTTTACTCTTATACCCAAAAATACGTCAAAATCGCTGATATATCAAACACAAACTCTGTCCAATTCTAGTCAATGATCGTAAGAAAATAACATGAGAAAACAATAATATTTTCTGGATATCTTGGTGCTACTGGGCCTCAGATATCGAGCCTGGAACCCAAGTGTGAATACTTAATAAATAAATCTTGTATAATTATAAAAAAAATTAAAATTAATTATTTAATTTTATTATAGTAAAAAATTGTGAATACTTAATAAATAAATCTTGTATAATTATAANTTTAATTCAGTCAATCACTTTCTCATTTATCAATTGGTATTGAGTGACATCACATATCCTTAAAATCACAATATAAATTTAATTGTTATCCAAATTTTAGGGTAAACACGGTGTATATAGGTTCAAAAGCCACTTAAAAAATAAAGTAAGTTTAAAAATCACACAACGTAGTAGTACTCCTTTCTTGGTTAAATTGATTGCCGTGCTATCCTTTCTGAATTGTAATCAAAGCTCACTTTCTCAATGGAATTTAAAATTCATGTCAAACCAAACCATAGCATAATTAAAAGGGGAGAGAATAGAAGTAATGCTACAAGAATGTAACAGGAAAACATGAAATATGCAGTGAAATATTTGAATTCCATGGAGTCTGCCAAAAAAGCCAAGCCAGCTCAATGTCCCAGTTACACAAACTTTTTCTTTGAGAGAGCAGTTGTACTCTCCAAAATACTTGAATTGCAATGCTTTTCCATGTTCTCACTACTGCTTTTACGCTCCACAAAAGTGCCTAGGACCAAGCAAAAGTTGCAGTATCATTTTATCCTCTCAAAACGGCGAGGGTATTCTATGAGTAATTTTACATGTTAAAATAGAATACTGGAACCTCCTTAAACTTGCTACTTCCACTATTATAACTTACCTTTGGGATGTATTATCTCCTTCATTTTCCTTTTACAAGTAAAATGATCACCTGAATTTTGTTGAAATATATCTTCTCTTTTGGATAGATTATCTCCTATCTTATATCTTTGTCCTACATTACCTTTTGTGTTTCTTGCAGGGTCAGCACCAACCATGATTTATATTTCGTACTTCATCTGCTTAAGCGATCGAAACGATACACAATCAGGGGCGGACGTACCTTGAATCAAGCGATGTCATCCGACACCGCTTGGCCGAAAATTTTACTAAATATGTAAATACTTAATTCTAACTGATAAGAGAACATGGACAAATAAATAAAATGGCAATCCTTTATAGGAAAACCTCCTAGCTCACGTGGTCTGGCACTGCATTTTTGTAGATGAGATCAGGAGTTCAACTCCCGGTAGCCTGGGTATCTCTTATTAGTTTTAGAAAAAAATTCCCCCAATATAGCATTAGAGCAACAATAAATAATTTTAAAGTGAATTGGAAAAAAGAGTATTCAGTATTAATTTTAACGAGACTTGTAATTCCTTTTAAAAAATGAAATTTCTCTAGTAGAATTGTAGTAATGTACTTAATTGTATTTTATTCATATATCACAGATTGTATTATTAGTTTTCTGTATGATATCATTATAATAATCGGTTTATTTGATTACATTTTTAGATGTCGACACCGCTTACACAAAATTCTGCGTACACCCCTGTACACAATCATTAGCTTGAAGCAATTAGCACTCGCCATGGTGAAAGAAATTTTGCTAAAATGTGGTTTTGTTGAACATGCTATAAAAAGAAAGTGATCGGATAAGCTGATTACTAGGGTCTCGCTGTGAACATTGGTATTGCAATAATATGATAACATAGTGTGAGAAGAGACTAATTTGGTGAGTCCGGAACCTAAATGTGATCTATTTCGACTCAAATAACCAAAATGAGTGGGAAAAAAATATTGTGACTAAATTACATATAGCGCCTTTTTAAAAGGCGCTATACCTTACTGTCCATTTTGAACGTTAAGGTATAGCGCCCTTTAAAAGGGCTTTTTACTTGAAGTTGATTAGACAGTCAGGTATAGCCCCGTTTATTAAGGTGCTATATGTATAGCGCCTTAATAAACTGTGTTATACCCCTTCAAATAGCCCGNATCTTCAACTTTCCAAGAAACTTAAATCGAGGTATTCCGATTTAGTTTTTGTCGAAACTCATATAAAAATGCATATAAGTTGTTTTAAATGTGTTCTATGTTGTTTTATATTTATTTATTTTTTGCGATTTAACTGGTATGTTATTTTTATCTGGACTAAGATACTAGTGTGCTAAAAAATATGTATAATAGAAAAATCATTATTATTTGTTGAAAAAATATTAATAAGTTACTTTTTAGCGTTGTATATGTATTTTCGTGAATGTTTTGTGATTAAATGTATTTGTTATTTTTATCAGGTTTAGATTATTTATTTGCTTAAAGACTAGTTGTGCTCTTTTCGCGTAGTATTCATCTAGTTGAAATCAATCATTTTACTCTTATACCCAAAAATACGTCAAAATCGCTGATATATCAAACACAAACTCTGTCCAATTCTAGTCAATGATCGTAAGAAAATAACATGAGAAAACAATAATATTTTCTGGATATCTTGGTGCTACTGGGCCTCAGATATCGAGCCTGGAACCCAAGTGTGAATACTTAATAAATAAATCTTGTATAATTATAAAAAAAATTAAAATTAATTATTTAATTTTATTATAGTAAAAAATTGTGAATACTTAATAAATAAATCTTGTATAATTATAAAAAAATTAATTATTTAATTTTATTATAGTAAAAAATAAGTGAGTAACAAACAAATATATAAAATAATAAAACTAACATGTAATATAATAAAACTAACACATACAAGAATTCAGGATATCTTGGTGTTACTGGACCTCAAATATCGAGCCTGGAACCCATATGTGAATACTTAATAATTAAATCTTGTATAATTATAAAAATTAATAATTTAATTTTATTATAGCCAAAAATAAGTGAGTAACAAATAACCAAGTAAAATAATAAAACTAACATGTAAGATAATAAACCTAACACATACAAGAATTTAGGATATCTTGGTGCTACTAGGCCTCAAATATCGAACCCGAAACCCATGTGTGAATACTTAATAATTAAATCTTGTATAATTATAAAAATTAATTATTTAATTCGATTATAGTCAAAAATAAGTGAGTAACAAGCAAACATATCAAATAATAAAACTAGTATACAAAATAATAAAATGTTACATGCAAGAATTCAGGATATCTTGGTGCTACTGGGCCTCAAATATCGAGCGTGGAAACCATATGTGAATACTTAATAATTAAATATTGTATAATTATAAAAATTAATTATTTAATTTACAAACAAACATATAAAACAATAAAACTAACATGTAATTAATGTTGTTTTATTTACAGTGCCTATGCATCTCGGACCTTCCAACGATGAGTTACTGTCGTTACAAGGAGGTCCTCCCACATAGGGAGAGTTACTGGCCCAGACTCTCTGCATCAGGAGAGTGGATGACATGTGGTACTTTCTGAAGGGTCGTGTTCTCCATCCCCATGTAGTCAGACGCCTGCAGGATACGGACTTCTATAGGATTTTGGAGGTCGGGCGGGTGCATCTCGATTGGTCTTTGATGACGGCACTGATAGGGCGGTGGCGACCAGAGACACACACATTCCACTTTCCCATTGGCGAGGCTACCATCACACTACAGGACATGGAGGTTATATATGGGCTTCCCGTTGATGGACACCTTGTTGCTCTGCCGCAGGCCATGAGAGAGCTGACAGGTGGGCAGTACATGTACATGCTGCAACATCTAACTGGTTTCCAGCCACAGGAGGAGACTGCACTGGCAGGGGCCAGTCATCTGCAGTTGACAACTATCCGAGACCATTTGGAGGTATTGCACCCTGACATCACAGGTGATACACCGGAGCTGCATATTCACCGGTACATGAGGTTGCTGCTAGTCCTTATATTTGGAGGGGTCTTGTTCTCGAACACTTCAGGGAACCTAGTCAGCTTGAGATTCTTCATCATCTTGAGCGGTTAGATGATTTACCCAAGTACAGCCCGGGTGCTGCTGTCTCGCCTACTTGTACATGCAGATGTGCAAGGCGAGCATGGGCAGCCAGCGTGACGTTGCTGGATTTTTGCCGCTACTACAGGTGAAAACATATTCGAATACTCTATTTATTATAAGATACCCACTAAAAATATATCTTAAATTTACATCCACTTTGTATGTTAGGTTTGTGCCTGGGAGCGGTTCCTGCAGTTGCAGCCACCTTTACCACCATTAGCTCCGGGTGTACCACCTCCGTTTCTCCCTCTAGCTAGGAGATGGTTTCTCCGGCGGGGATACAGACGAGAGTACAAACACAAATATAGCAACTTAACATAATTTAAATTTAGTACATCTATGAAACTGTCACGACCCGAAATCCCACCTTTCAGGCCGTGACTGCGTCAAAAGTTGAACCCGCTTGATAAGCCAATGTATACAACATTATTGCCTTAATAACACAACGTAACAGTATTTAAAACTATTAACCTTCAAACATTTACTGAAATAACTCGAATTCATTAATGTCCAACCTTTTCCGAAAACATCCCACACCATTAACCCTCGAATTTTTACTGAACATTCCAAATCACTTCAAACGTTTCACAGCAGAAAAATAATAATATTACCTCAAAAACTCATAATGAAATGATAAGACAACAACAACGAACAATCCCAAAACCGGGGTGTCACAACCTCACGAACTATCTAAACTGAGTACTAAATACAAAGTCTGAAAAGAAATATACAATTGTCTTGAAACTAGGAGAAAAAGTAAGACAATGAGGAATCCAAAAGCAGGAGAGACACCAAGGCCCACGAACGCCAGCGGGTATACCTTGAAGCTCTGGGTGGACTGAAGGTGACTCCCTCAATGCGGTCCACTGGGTCCGGATGCGTGATCTGCACAACATTAAGAAGTGCAGTGTAGCATCAGTACAACCGACCCCATGTACTGAGTAAGTGCCGAGCCTAACCTCGGCCGAAGTAGTGACGAGGCTAACTTGACAATAGCGATAACCTGTCTTATTCTATAGCAGGTACAGGGATAATACGAGGCAAGAGATAAGCAAACAGATAAGGGATGCGGGACAGTAAGAGGACCAAATGAAATGAAGCAGTCAAATCGGCAGATAGAAGTGAACAAGGGAGAAAATCTAACACAATAGCCAACGAAGCAAATATAAATATCAGAAAAGTAAACAATGGCACGACATCACCCTTCGTGCTTTACACTCTTCCTCACCAAACAATACCAGATAAATGGCAAGGAGTACATCCCAGTGGAAATAAGCAGTTCAGAACACCCGGCAAAGGGGAAACATCAATTAGTAGCTCAAGAAATGCCCAGCAAGGGTCTCAGCTATAACCAATCACCTCAATCACATACTCTACACTTGTATTATCTTTCGTATCAATACTTCTCAAACTCAACAGCCAATACTTTCAATCACGACTAAATTACCAAGTAAAGACAATCTCATAATATGCTAAACATGGAAGAAATACTGCAATTTCTATCAATTAGACTCACGGGCATGCTTGACACACATTGCATAGGTACTCGTCACCTTACCTATGCAATGAACATGATAATCACTTAGCACATAACAATTAATACCTAATCCCTCACAAAAGTTAGGCAAGACACTTACCTCGGTCCAAAGTATGGCAATCAACCCTCTAAGACCGCCTTTCCTTTATAACCGACTCCGAAACAACGTTATCTATGCATAATTAATTCAATAATATCAATAAAGACTCAATAATATAATCCCATAGCCTAGGTGTTCATTTTCTAGCATTCTTCCAAAAATATCAAAATTTGACCCCGGGCCCACGTGGTCTAAACTCGAGGTTCGGACCAAAACCCGATCACCCATAACCCCACGAGTTCAATTATGTAATTAGTTTTAGGATCCGACCCCAAATTGAGGTTGAATCATCCAATTTTTCCCAAAAACCTAACACTATCCAAAAACCCAATTTCTACCTTAATTTCCATGTTTTAGGCATAGAATCTAGTCATTACTTGAAGAAATTAAGAGAAAACGAGGTTAAGAGCACTTACCTATGGAGTTATGGAGGTTGGGGAGCTTGATTCTCGGTTATGGAGGTTTGGGGAAGAAGAAAAGGGTGAAGAATGGCAAAAATCCCGTTAGGGTCTGCTTTGGGACTTAATAAAATAACTGGGCAAAATTAGCCTATGCGATCGCGGAGATAGGAATGCGATCGCATAGAGGAGGGACTGACAAGCTCTGCGATCGCGGGCATTATAGTGCGATCGCACTGCATATTGGACCAGCCCCCACCCGGACACCTATATCCCTATGCGATCGCGCTCCTTGCTATGCGATCCCATAGAAGAATTGACTCTCCCCCTAACACAAAGTTGTGCTATCGCGGGTCTATGTTTGCGATCGCACTGAGTAGACACCGGATATCAGAAAATTACTCAAAACACCAAAATTTTCAACCCTTTTTGCACTCCGACACCTACCCGAAACTCACCCGAGCCCTCGGGGCTCAAAACCAAAAACACACACGACTCCAAAAACATCATACGAACTTGTTCAAGCTTTTAAACCACCAAACTACCAACAAAATCATCGAATTAAAACTCAAAACTCCTAGAAATTTCTTAAATCTTCATAAAGCTTAATTTTACCAATTTGATCCGAAACACGTCATTTCAAGTCCGTTCTACCCCAAATTTCACAGATAACTCACATAACATATAATAAACCTGTTTCGGGCTTCGGAACCATAATACGGGTCCTGTAACACAGTTTTCACATAATTATTCATTTTCAAAAGTCTTTATCATTTTCAGAAAACAATTTTCTTTAAAAATTAATTTCTCGGGCTTGGGACCTCGGAATTCGCTTCCAGGCATACGCCCTAGTCCCATATTTTCCTACAGACCCTCCGAGACCGTCAAATCATGGGTCCGGATCCGTTTACCAAAAATGTTTACCAGGGTCAACTTTATTCTATTATTTCATTCAAAATTCATTTATCAAAATTTCACATAGAAGCTTCCCGTCTACATGCTCGTGCTGCGCACACATATCGAGGTAAAGTCAATAACATGAGATGGATCTGCAATATACCTCCGGAGCATAGATACGTGAAACACTGGATGCACTGCTGATAAATATGGTGGCAAGGCAAGTCTGTAGGCCACCTCTCCTACCTTGTCCAAAATCTCAAATGGACCAATATACCTAGGGCTCAACTTGCCCTTCTTCCCGAACCTCATCACGCCCTTCATAGGCGACACTCGGAGGAACACCTGGTCTCCTACCATAAAAGCCAAATCTCGAACTCTACGATCTGCATAGCTCTTTTGCCTGGACTGAGCTGTACGAAGCCTATCCTGAATAATCTTCACCTTATCCAAGGCATCCTGGACTAACTCAGAACCCAATAATCTAGCCTCTCCGGGCTCAAACCATCCGACTGGAGACCGACATCGCCTACCATACAACGCCTCATACGGAGCCATCTAAATGCTCGACTGGTAACTGTTGTTGTAGGAAAACTTTGCTAAAGGCAAGAACCGATCCCATGATCCACCAGAATCAATAACACAAGCTCGCAACATATCCTCCAAAATCTGAATAGTGCGCTCGGACTGTCCGTCCATCTGAGGATGAAATGATGTGCTCAACTCGATCTGTGTGCCCAACTCTCGTAGGAATACCCTCCAGAAATGGGAGGTAAACTAAGTACCTCGGTCTGATATGATAGATAAGGGCACACCGTGCAATCTGACAATCTCTCTCATATAGATCTGAGCTAACTTCTCCGCTGAAGATGAAACTGCCACCGGAATGAAATGTGCTGACTTGGTCAGCCTATCCACCACAACCCATACTGCATCAACCATCCTCTGGGTCCGTGGAAGTCCAACTACAAAATCCATCGTGATACGCTCCCACTTCCACTCGGGAAGCTGAATCTGCTGCATCAAACCACTGGGTCTCTGGTGCTCATACTTAACCTGTTGACAATTCAAGCACCGAGCTACATAAGCCACAATATCCTTCTTAATTCTACGCCACCAATAATGCTGCCGCAAGTCTTGGTACATCTTTGCAGCGCCCGGATGAATGGAATACTGGGAACTATGGGCCTCCTGCAATATCAACTCCCGAATGCCATCAACATCGGGTACACAAATACGACCCTGCAATCTCAAAACTCCCTCAACATAAACTGTGACTTTCTTGGCACGTCCGTGCCGAACCGCATCTTTAAGAGCACACAAGTGACGATCATCATACTGCGCGGCGTGAATACAATCATACAATGAAGAACGAGCGACGGTATGGCCAACACACTGCCACTCCCAGAAACCTCCAATATGACAAATCAATTGGCTAACGCCTGCACATCCAAAGCCAAAGGTCGCTCTCTAACTGATAAATAGGCCAAGCTACCCATACTGATTGACTTCCGGCTCAAAGCATCGGCCAATACATTGGCCTTTCCCGGGTGGTAGAGAATCATAATATCATAATCCTTTAGCAACTCTAACCACCTCTTATGATCGGTGAACACCTCACACGGCACCCCATACAAATAGTGCCTTCAAATCTTCAAGGCATGAACAATAGTTGCAAGTTCCAGATCATGGACTGGATAGTTCTTCTCATGAATCTTCAACTGGCGAGATGCGTAGGCTATAACCTTTCCCTCCTGTATCAATACCGCACCAAGTCCTACCCGCGAAGCATCACAATACACGGTATAAGAACTTGAACCTGAGGGTAATACCAACACTGGTGCTGTGGTCAATGCTGTCTTGAGCTTCTGAAAGCTCGCTTCACACTCCTCAGACCATCTGAACTGGACACTCTTCTGCGTCAACTTGGTCATAGGGGCTGCTATAGATGAAAACCCCTCCACAAACCGGCGATAATAGCCTGCTAGGCCTGAGAAGCTCCGAATCTCTATGGCTGACGTGGGCCTAGGCCAATCTCTAACTGCCGAAACTTTCTTCGGATCCACCTGGATACCTTCTGCAGATACAACGTGGCCCAAGAATGCCACATAACTCAACCAGAACTCACACTTAGAAAACTTGGCATACAACTGCCTATCCCTCAGAGTATGGAGGACGACTCTAAGGTGCTGCTCATGCTCCTCTCGGCTGCGAGAGTATATCAAAATATCATCAATGAAAACAATAATGAACGAGTCCAAATAAGGCCTGAATACCCGATACATCAACTCCATAAAAGCAGCTGGGGCATTAGTCAACCCAAACAAGATGACCAAAAACTCATAATGCCCATAACGAGTGCGAAAAGCCGTCTTGGGCACATCTGATGCCTTGATCCTCAACTGGTGATAACCTGATCTCAAGTCTATTTTAGAGAATATCGTAGCACCCTGAATCTGATCAAACAAGTAATCAATCCTCAGCAAAGGATACTTGTTCTTGATAGTAACCTTATTCAACTGCCGCTAGTCAACACACATCCTCATTGAGCCGTCTTTCTTCTTCACGAACAATACTGGAGCACCCCAAGGAGAACCACTAGGCCTAATGAAGCCTTTATCCAACAAATCCTGCAATTGCTCCTTTAATTCTTTCAACTCTGGTGGAGCCATACGATACGTGGGAATAGAAATGGGCTGGGTGCCCTCAGCTAACTCAATACAAAAGTCAATATCCCTGTCGGGTGGCATACCCGGCAGGTCAGCAGGGAATACCTCTGGAAACTCGCGAACCATGGGCACGGACTCGATAGAAGGAACCTCAGCACCAGAATCACGAACATAGGCCAAATAGTCCAATTAACCCTTCTCGACCATGCGCTGAGCCTTTATATAAGAAACAACTCTACCAGAAGAATGACTAGGGGTCCCCCTCCACTCTAAACGAGGTACTCCTGGCAAGGCTAAGGTCACTGTCCTTGCATGACAGTCCAAGATAGCATGATAGGGAGATAACAAGTCCATCCCCAATATAACATCAAAATCAACCATATCAAGAAGCAAAAGATCAACCTGAGTCTCCAGACCACCAATAACTATTGCGCAAGCACGGTAGACTCGATCTACCACTATAGAATCACCCACCGGTGTAGACACATGTACAGCAGTACTCAAAGAATCACAAGGCATACTCAAATAAGGGGCAAAATATGAAGACACATAGGAGAAGGTAGAACCCGGATCAAATAACGCCGAAGCCTCTCGGCTGCAAACTGAAACCGTACCTGTAATAACTGCATCAGAAGCCTCAGCATCAGGACGAGCAGGAAAAGCATAACACCGGGGCTGAGCCCCTCCTATCTGAACATCCCTCGGTCTACCTGCGGCAACCTGGCCTCTACCCCTCGCGGCCTGTGCTCCACCTCTATGAACCTGACCACCACCTCTGGCACCTCGACCACCACCTCTAGCTAGATGAGGGGGTAAGGGTGCACCTACTGCGGGAACCACAGCACGGGAACCCTGATAGTGGGGTCCACTCGAAGCTCGGGGGAAATATCAGGCAATATGCCCCGGGCTACCACAACTATAACAAGATCTCTGCTGTTGTGGCTGATGACTCGGAAACTGGCCCTGGCGACCCTGATAACTACCCTGGTAACTCTGAATCGGCTGTGCACTAATAGGTGCTGGCGATGTGCTAACATGAACTGGCGGTGCACGAGGAGATACCTGAAGTGCTGACTGAAATGGCCGGGGTGGATGACCCCTACTGAAAGAATCCCTGCCTCCAGACGAGGCTCCACTAAATCTACCAAAATGACGGGGCCTCTTGTCAGCCCCCTGACCACCTCCCTGTGACAAAATCATCTCAATCCTCCTGGATATATCGGCCGCATCCTGGAATGAATTATCAGTACTCGATTCACTGGCCATCTGGAGTCGTATAGGCTGGGCCAATCCCTCAATGAACCTCCGAACTCTCTCCCGATCAGTGGGGAGTATCATCAATGCATGTCTGGCTAGAGCGATGAACCTGGTCTTGTACTGAGTAACAGACATAGATCCCGGCTGGAGGCGCTCAAACTGCCTCCTAAGATCCTCTCGCTGAGTAATGGGTAGGAACTTCCCCGAAAATACCTCTGTGAACTGAGCCCAAGTCAAAGATGCAGACCCAACTGGTCTGGCTAAACAGTAGTCCCTCCACCAAGTCTTGGCTGCGCCAGATAGTCGAAAAGTAGCGAAGTCAACTCCATTGGACTCCACTATGCCCATGTTCCGAAGAACCTCATGACAACTGTCCAAGTAATCCTGTGGGTCCTCTGACGGTGCACCAGTAAAAGTAGCAGTGAATAACTTGGTGAATCTGTCCAATCTCCACAACGCATCTGCTGACATAGCTGCTCTCTCAGCTACAGGTGCTGCAATACCTAGCTGTACTACTACGGCTGGCTGAGGTGCCGGAGTCTGAAACTGAGTGGCAACCTGCTCTGGTTTATGAATAATAGGAGTCTGGGTACCTCCCCCAGCCTGAGATCCGGCTGGAGTTGTAGGAAGAAGACCGGCCTGAGTCACACTCTCCAAAAGTCCTACCAGACGGACAAGAGCATCCTGAACCACTGGGGTAGCTATAAACCCCTCTGGGACCTGTGCTGGTCCAACTGGGACTGCCAGAACTAGGACCTCCTCGTCAGACTCGACCTGAGGTTCCTCCAATGGGGATACTGCTCTAGGCTGAGCCCTGCCCCGGCCTCGGCCTCTAGCACGGCCTCGTCCTCGACCCCTCGTAGGAGCTGTAGCAGGAGTGTCGGGCTGCTGAGCTGAACCAAGGGAAGCACGCGTCCTCACCATCTGCGAGAGAATAGAATATAAACTCGATCAGTATATCAAAAAATACTACGCACGATAGAGTATGAAGAGAAGAGGAGTATCCTAACTTAGCAGCCTCTGGGGGATAAATACAGACGTCTCCGTACCGATCCCTCAGACTCTACCAAGGTTGTCCGTGAGTTGTGAGACCTAAGCAACCTAGAGCGCTGATACCAACTTGTCACGACCCAAAATCCCACCTTTCAGGCTATGACTGCGTCTAACGTTGAACCCGCTAGACAAGACAACGTATACAACATTATTGCCTTAATAACACAACGTAACAGTATTTAAAACTATTAACATTCAAACATTTACTGAAATAACTCGAATTCATTAATGTCCAACCTTTTCCGAAAACATCCCACACCATTAACCCTCAAATTTTTATTGAACATCCCAAATCACTTCAAACGTTTCACAGCAGAAAAATAATAATATTACCTCAAAAACTCATAATGAAATGATAAGACAACAATAACGAACAATCCCATAACCGGGGTGTCCCAACCTCACGAACTGTCTAAACTGAGTACTAAATACAAAGTCTGAAAAGAAATATACAATTGTCTTGAAACTAAGAGAAAAAGTAAGACAATGAGGAATCCAAAAGCAGGAGAGACACCAAGGCCCACGAACGCCAGCGGGTATACCTTGAAGCTCTGGGTGGACTGAAGGTGACTCCCTCAATGCGGTCCACTGGGTCCGGATGCGTGATCTGCACAACATTAAGAAGTGCAGTGTAGCATCAGTACAACTGACCCATGTACTGAGTAAGTGCCGAGCCTAACCTCAGCCGAAGTAGTGACGAGTCTAGACTTGACAATAGCGATAACCTATCATATTCTACAGCAGGTACAGGGATAATACGAGGCAAGAGATAAGCAAACAGATAAGGGATGCGGGACAGTAAGGGGAACAAATGAAATGAAGCAGTCAAATCGGAAGATTGAAGTGAACAAGGGAGGCAATCTAACACAATAGCCAACGAAGCAAATATAAATATCAGAAAAGTAAACAATGGCACGGCATCACCCTTCGTGCTTTTACTCTCTTCCTCACAATGAAATATATGATGTATCATGGCACGACATTAACCTGCATGCTTATAATCAATAAAAATCATGGCACGACATTAACCTTCGTGCTTATAATAAATATGAATCATGGCACGGAATCACCCTTCGTGCTTTACACTCTTCCTCACTATGCAATGTAATCAATTATCATGGCACGGAATCACCCTTCGTGCTTTACACTCTTCCTCACCAAACAATAACAGATAAATGGCAAGGAGTAAAGCATAGTGGAAATAAGCAGTTCAGAACACCCGGCAAGGGGGGAAACATCAATTAGTAGCTCAAGAAATGCCCAGCAAGGGTCTCAGCTATAACCAATCACCTTAATCACATACTCTACACTTGTATTATCTTTCGTATCAATACTACTCAAACTCAACAGCCAATACTTTCAATCACGACCAAATTACCAAGTAACGACAATCTCATAATATACTAAACATGGAAGAAATACTGCAATTTCTATCAATTAGACTCACTGGCATGCTTGACACACATTGCATAGGTACTCGTCACCTTACCTATGCAATGAAAATGATAATCACTTAGCACATAGCAATTAAGATCTAATCCCTTACCAAAGTTAGGCAAGACACTTACCTCGGTCCAAAGTATGGCAATCAACCCTCTAAGACAGCCTTTCCTTTATAATCCGACTTCGAAACAATGTTATCTATGCATAATTAATTCAATAATATCAATAAAGACTCAATAATATAATACCATAGCCTAGGTGTTCATTTTCTAGCATTCTTCCAAAAATATCAAAATTTGACCCCGGGCCCACGTTGTCTAAACTCGAGGTTCGGACAAAAACCCGATCACCCATAACGCCACGAGTTCAATTATGTAATTAGTTTTAGGATCCGACCCCAAATTGAGGTTGAATCATCCAATTTTTCCCAAAAACCTAACACTACCCAAAAACCAAATTTCTACCTTAATTTCAATGTTTTAGGAATAGAATCTAGTGATTAGTTGAAGAAATTAAGAGAAAACGAGGTTAAGAGCACTTACGTATAGAGTTATGGAGGTTGGGGAGCTTGATTCTCGGTTATGGAGGTTTGGGGAAGAAGAAAAGGGTGAAGAATGGCAAAAATCCCATAAGGGTCGGCCTTGGGACTTAATAAAATAACTAGGCAAAATTAGCCTATGCGATCGCGGAGATAGGAATGCGATCGCATAGAGGAGGGACTGACAAGCTCTGCGATCGCGGGCATGATAGTGCGATCGCACTGCATATTGGACCAGCCCCCACCGGACACCTATATCCCTATGCGATCGCGCCCCTTGCTATGCGATTGCATAGAAGAACTGACTCTCCCCCTAACACAAAGTTGTGCGATCGCGGGTCTATGTATGCGATCGCACTGAGTGGACACCAAATATCAGAAAATCACTCAAAACACCAGATTGTTCAACCCTTTTTGCACTCCGACACCTACCCGAAACTCACCCGAGCCCTCGGGGCTCCAAACCAAAAACACACACGACTCCAAAAACATCATACGAACTTGTTCAAGCTTTTAAACTACCAAACTATCATCAAAACCATCGAATTAAACCTCAAAACTCCTAGAAATTTCTTAAAACTTCATAAACTTAAATTTACCAATTTGATCCGAAACACGTCATTTCAAGTCCGTTCTACACCAAATTTCACAGATAACTCACATAACATATAATAAACCTGTTCCAGGCTCCGGAACCATAATACGGGCCCGGTAACACGGTTTTCACATAATTATTCATTTTCAAAAGTCTTTATCATTTTCAGAAAACAATTTTCTTTAAAAATTTATTTCTCGGGCTTGGGACCTTGAAATTTGCTTCCGGGCATACGCCCAAGTCCCATATTTTCCTACGGACCCTCCGAGACCGTCAAATCATGGGTCCGGATCCGTTTACCAAAAATATTGACCAGAGTCAACTTTATTCTATTATTTCATTCAAAATTCCATTTTTTATCAAAATTTCATATGGAAGCTTCCCGACTACATGCTCGGGCTGCGCACGCATATTGAGGTGAGATTAACGGAGGCTTTCAGGGCCACGAAACATAGATTTAGCTAGAATTACTTAGGATGACCTTTTGGGTCATCACAGAAACACATGACGCGGAAAGCCTAAAGATAAAATACTACACTCAACACATACATGTCATTGTTTGGTCACTACCGCCTAGTATTCTCTGCTCCAACCACTTAAATTTCTCTTCCAACCTATTTTTTTCTTCCTCCGCCTCTTTTAGTTTCTCCTGCAATGCCGCAATTTCTTGTTTCATTTCAGACTCATGACGTTGATATTCACAATTCATATTCCATATATACTGCAAAGATTTTTGTAGCATTCATGCTTAATGGGTTCATAATATCATTCCTCAAAATTGCAATAGTTTTCGTTTTGCCTCCAAACCTGTTTACACACATCCGGTATCTGCGCCCAACATGACCATCGGACTAACATGACTTCATCATACAACGTTTGCCACAATAGCGCATTGGTTGGTCATTGCGTCCAGACATTTTTTAATGCAAGAACAAAAACCTATTTTTATGGACAGTTTTGCTATTTGTTTTGGCTAAGCACAGATAATAACTAAAATGCGCTAGTTATTTGTAGGCAATGCAACACGCATAACGTAGTGTTTAACCGTGCTATGCTTCGCATGTTCAAACATAGCGTCATTATAAAAGGCATCATGCATATAGTGCCCTTTTAAAGAGTGTTATACCTTAATGTTCAAAACGACCATTAAAGTATATCGCCTTCTAAAGGGCGCTATATATATTTTGGTCACATACTCTTTTTCATTCATTTTGGTCATTTGAGTCCAAATAGACTATTTAGATTCAGAGGCGGATCTAGGATTTAAAGTTGGCGGGTGCCATAATTTCTTTTAATGTATACTTTATAATGACTAATATAAAATTTATTAGGAACGTTTTATTTAATTTTTTTGAGTTGATTCGGGTCAACCTAATAGGTATTTCTTATTCAAAAATTTAAAAATTACATCTCAGATATAAAAAAAATGTGATTAGATTTTTAAAATAGGATCACACCTTTAGTATAACAACATAAGTAAAATCAACATTTATACTGGAAAATTACATCTTTTCTGTATATTAAAAATTAATTTACACAAGTAAGATAACATATTGAACAAGAGAATTACATCAATCAGAATAAGAAAATTTAAAAAATATTTTCCATAAATAAATTATACCCATAAGCATAAATTAGAAAAACTACAATTTCTCATAAATCAAAATCATAAATCACATATTTTCTAAGGAATGCTTACGAAATATAGTAAAGTGATTTAAATTATATCTAACAACCATCACATAACACAAATTTTTATGATATAAAAAAAATTGATCTCAATCAAAAATTCTCATTAAGACCCAATTTTTCGGATTTGAAAGAAGAAAATTCAAAATTTTAATTAAGAAGATTGCTTATTTTATATAATTTTAAAGTTTAGGAATCTCTTTTTTGAGTGTTCTTGCTAGATATCACATACAAAATAATACAATAGAGAAAAGAAAAAAAGAAAAAAAGAATAATAAAACGACAAATAGAAATTCGGTGATAACCGAAAAGGGAAATGACTGGGACAAAAGGAAATAAAAGCCCAAAGAAAAGAAAAAGTCAGACAAGGTTCAAGATAAATTCAACTTGAATTTTAAACACGAGAAAATTATTCAAAAAGATCTATCAGCCATGGCACTTTTGTCTAGTTTACGGTTACGGGTAACAGAATCATATAACTAACCTAATTTAAGAAAAACTCAATATAGAAATATAAACTTTTTATCATTTTACCGGATGCCATGCCACCCCTTCTTAAAGGGGCGGATCCGCTCCTGTTTAG
The DNA here is from genome assembly GCA_005239495.1 of Nicotiana undulata. Taxonomy (NCBI): domain Eukaryota; kingdom Viridiplantae; phylum Streptophyta; class Magnoliopsida; order Solanales; family Solanaceae; genus Nicotiana; species Nicotiana undulata. The sequence goes on along the minus strand of ML244650.1, from coordinate 1,115 downwards.
ATTTACTCCTAATTTGGTTAGCTCAGTGATGACTATCATGATTGGTTAAGAAATTGAACTTAATTGGTTCTCTACAGAGAATTTTGGCAAACCTGCTATTTTCTGGTAGAAAAATCATTTAATTTGGGCACATAATTCGGGCAGAAAGCCGTGCCAGCACGCTGATGTAGCGCCTTTATTTGTTGTGTCACGACCCAGAACCGGTCCAGGTCGTGATGGCGCCTAACGGTGGGGTTAGGCAAGCCAACGAACAACCATAACAATGATAGTGCGGAATACAATAACAACATGGGGTAGGGCCGTAGAAACAAGCTGAACCTCTGCTAGGCCCAATACATATACAACCCCGATAACTACAACAAGTGTGTGCCAGGACTAGTGTCACAATGTCAACGGGCGGCTACATAGATACAACTGTAGAAAATACATATACAAAATATACAAGCCGCAGTCTAGAACAAAAGACTGAGCAAAAGGAAACTAGAAGGCTCCGGAGGTGCTGTCAGGAGAACGTCAAGCAGACAGCTCACCGTGTGGAGCGACGCCGCGGTCAGNAAAAGAAAGAAAGTGCAGCATGAGTACATATAAACAAATATGTACCCAGTGAGTATCCCGTCTAAACTCGTAAAGAGTAGTGACGAGAGGTAGAGTATATACTCACTAAGGTCCAGTACATAATGAAATAAAATACATGCTGAGCAATGAATCATGCGAGATAGTACATCAAGTATAAGAACTTGTAAGCAACAATCAGTAACTGATCTTAAACATAGTCTCCTTTTGTAAACTATTCATAGTTATATTTCTTGTTCTCTTACTCATTATCCGAAATGACTTTTCTTTATTCTCAATGGTTCACTTGTCAGTACTCTGTATTGTTTCTCAACTCACCCTCGTACAATCCCAACTCAATGCAAATGCGGATGAATGCAATGCGTATATAGATATATAACCGACACAAACAAGACTATCGGTCGATGTCATAAGGGTGGGTCATAAGGACTGACTCAGTCATAAAGCTCCACACGTTTGCGAATCATACCTGCGACCTATGCGCTGACTCGATAGTGATAAGCTCCCCACGATCACGAATCATACCTGCGACTCGTGTGCTG
>ML244649.1:818-39501 GCA_005239495.1 Nicotiana undulata | reverse complement strand
AAAATATATTTACAAGGCTGAAGAAATGCCCAAAAATCGATCTCTAATAGATAAAAATTGAGTCTTCATCGATGTTGCCAAGGTATGTTTTTTATAGAGGGCTAAAAATTAGAGTGAAAAGTGGACAAAAACACCCCCGTCGGGCTGATATGCGATCGCATCCCTATCGCATATCAGGGATGCGATTCGCATCTTCACTCTTTCCGTCGCACATCAAAACCCTAGGTCCCAGAGGGTCGTCGCATTTGAGAGATGCGGTCCGCATTAGTTATATGCGATCGCATTCGTGCGTCGCATTTACAATGTAGCTTCAGGCATCAGATGGTGATGCGACTCAAATGCGAACCGCATTTGCGATATGCGATCGCATATTCGACCGCATTTCACTCATTAAACTTGACTCATCTTTCTGTTGCGGTATGCGATCTTCTGGGCTCGAAATGCGATTCGCATGTTGCATATGCGATCGCATTCGGCCATTGCTCCCCTCTTTTCTCTTCTTTACTCTCTTTTTGCTCAATTTCACTCCAATTTGACCTTAACCACTTCATGGCATCATTTTCCTGCAAATAGAGCAATTACACACTAAAAACGACCTCAAGTTATCATTTAACAATACAAAATCTAATGAGAAAAGGCTAAAATGAGTGGTAAAATCACCACTCATCATGCGTCTGAAGAAGAATCCAGAATTGGTGTGTCTTAAGGATTCATACATCCCTTTCGACTATTTATATGAAAGGTACGGTCACAGCAAATTGTACAGCACCTACCAAGACGAGTTTGCCATCACCTCTCTGGGACATATCCATCGTCGAGTGTTCGTGTTTATGGTGTGTTTTTTGGGTTTGATTGTGTTCCCAATGAAGAAGGAAAGAATCCATACTAGGTTGGCCATGGTAACTAAGGCGCTAATGGAAGGGATAGACGGGCAGGACTTCAGCATTGTGCCCATGATCACCGCAAAAATGTATCATGCCCTAGAAATGTGTCAACGAGGAGCAAGGCATTTCGAAGGTTGCAACTTATTACTCCAACTCTGGCTTATAGAACATCTACAAAAAGGCGAATACCAACAAGACATCCATCGAAGGATTTGGGATGACCATATTGCTGTCCATCACCCAAAGTGAATGAACTATATTCCCGACATGTTCACTCAGTTGGGGAATGCCGAAGGGTGGGTTGAGTTATTTGGTAACTTAATCGAGGATCAGGTTCAATGGATGTTTAAGTGGTTTCCGACAGACGAGTTCATCATTCGGTCCCGAGATGCTTCATTTCTAATACTGATTGGTCTGAGGGGGACATACCCTTACGTGCCTCTGCGAGTTATGAGGAAAGCGAGTAGGAAGCAGGTCATGCCTAGGGTCGAGAAAATGATCCATCTTCGAACAGAATTTCAAAATGATGACAGCCCTCACAAGTGTCAAGCTCAGCACCTATGGAACTGCAAGATTAGGCTTGAGGAAGACACCATCGAGCCAGACAGGTATCACGCTGGTTGCACTCCTTTCTATCTGGGTTGCTTAGAAGAAGATATAGAGGGCCAAGTCGAGCTAGGGTTCACTCAAGGTCATTGGGTTATAGATGAGAAGGCTGAAGCATGAGTTAAGTTCAACCAGCTACGCAAGAGGATTCGTGAATGCGAGGATGATCATCACAAGATACACGAATCCAACAAAAAGCTGATCGAGGAATGGAAGGATATGGCCGTCAGCACCAATAATAGGCTGGCATTCTTCGAACGAGGTATAGTTGAGCTAGAAGAGAAGTTCATCAAGAGGATTGAGACTTGCCAAAAGGCTGAGGGAGCTGAAGGGGGATACCTAGCTATAACCTACCTATTGTTGAATCTTCGCGAGTTGGGAAAGCTGATCGAGGGAAGCAGAAATGGCGAATCTGGGGAAGGTCCTTCTGGGACCAAGTAGATAGGGATGTCCTCTTTTGTCTTCTTCATTGATGTAATAAGGCCTATGGCCATTAGTGCCTTTTATTTTTGCATATATAGATTCGTTTTAAAGATTTGTCTATGTTCTATCAATAAAATGAGGCATTTAGCATTTTAAGTTCTCCCAATCAATTTGTCGCTAGGCCTACCTCGGGCGCAAAGAGGTCCCCAACTTAGGATACGCTTTACATTTCCGCATTACGTGTTTAATTACTGCAATATTTTTCATAATCCTCACTGACTCGATTACCTTTTGTTTTGTTTCTCTTTTAGTTATTATCCCCTTCCCCAAAGGTTAGTTCGTGCATTGTGGCATCATCCTCCTACCGCACAAGATCCAAAAGGCCTCCACCTACTCCTCCTCTCAGTTCCCCCAAAGGTAGAAACAAGGGCAAAAGTCAGATGGCAGAATCCAGCGGTACCAGGAAGGAAAATACGGTTGAACAGGTAGAGGCCATTGACGGCCGGGGTATTCAAGTCTTGCATGAGAATATGTCACCATTAGAACAGAAATTGCTGAAATTTCAGAAGGACCTCGACCAGGTCCGGAATTTGGCCAATCTGTCATTCTCCCTTAACGTCCCAGACATCAACCCCACTCCTCCACAGAATATCCCAAAATGACAAAATCACCCTGCACCTCACCATAACGCCACTTCCCCAAAGAACCGAACTCTCCCTGCACCATGCAACACTTGCCACAACAACACTCCACCATCAATCCACGAACCTCAAAACCCCACGAAGGACCATTTCCATGCCTACAACAATCCCATCTATGTGGAAACTGTGACCCACTCCATTCTGCCTATCTCACATACATCCGAGTCTGATTAGAAGGACATGCTTATCAAGAATCTGGCTGAGGAACTTAGAAAACTGACTAGTCGAGTTCAGGGTGTTGAAGGAGTCAAAGGAATTGAAGGTTTGAACTTTGAAGACCTTTGTATACAACCAGATGTTGAACTACCCGAGGGGTAAAAACCCCCAAAGTTTGAAATGTTTGACGGCACTGGTGATCCGAGGGTCCATCTGAGGACCTACTGTGACAAGTTGGTTGGCGCAGGAAAAGACGAAAGGATCCGCATGAAGCTGTTCATGAGGAGTTTGAAGGGAGACGCACTGTCTTGGTACATCAGCCAAGATCCTAAGAAATTGTCAAACTGGGTAGGCATGGCAACAGACTTCATGGACAGGTTTAGATTCAATACAGAGAACGCACCAGATGTGTTCTACATCCAAAACTTGAAGAAGAAGCCCACAGAAACCTTTCGCGAGTATGCTACTCGTTGGAGGTCGGAAGCTGCTAAAGTTAGACCTTCTTTAGAGGAAGAACAGATGAACAAATTCTTTGTTCGGGCTTAGGACCCGCAATATTATGAACGACTGATAATGGTCGAAGGCCACAAGTTCTCCGACATTATCAAATTGGGAGAGTGAATTGAAGAAGGTATCAAGAGCGGTATGGTTACAAATTTTGAAGAATTGCAAGCCACTAACGAGGCTTTACAGTCTGATGGTGTGTCTAAGAGAAAAGATGTTGGAGCTGTAATGGTTTCACAACAAGCCAAATCCCCACCCAAATACCAAGTCTACCCAATACCTCTCTTCACATATCAGCCAAACCCGAACTACCAAGCACCCTCACCTTCTTACCAAGCTCCACCACCCACATATCAACCTACCCCACCTAGATATTCACAACTCGTTCCCATCTGCAACACCTATAATTCCCAGCCACCTCACTATCAACACCCCCTACCCGTCAAAACTTCCCTAGGCCTCGCCCTAACTTTGATCGCCGCTCTCCAAAGCAATATACTGCCATAGCCGAGCCCATCGACCAGTTGTATGAAAAACTCAAAGCAGCTGGTTACGTTACACCTATCCCTGCTGCCACCCTTGAGAACCCCTCTCAGTGGGTTAACCCGAACAAATCCTTTGTGTACCATTCTGGCATGAAATGACACACCATCGAAGAGTGCCACTCTCTGAAAGATAAGATACAGACCCTCATTGATAACAAGATTATTGTGGTAAAAGACCCCGCTCCGATTGTCCGCAACAACCCTTTTCCATACCATAAGGGTGAAGGTATCCATATGACTGAGATAGATGATGATTGGGATCCCGAGGGGTCAATCGGGTTGATCACATAAGGAGATGACCCAAAGAAACCCACAGTCACTCTCAACCCGATCATAGTCCAGGTTCATCCATCTGAAAATGCCGAGGTGAATATTTCTATCCCATTTGAGTTCGAAGCGGCACCGCCTATAAAGGCGAAGGTGCCAGGGCCAATTGAAGTTGAGTTTGTATCTACAGAGAACGCACCAACACCACTTGAGGTTGTAGTCCTACCACCCCTAACATACACTCCAGTTGAAGCAAGAATGGCCACGCCGATTCCAGTAGAAATGTCAACCACACCACTTTTCTATTCAAATGCTATCCCTTAGGATTATACAGCTGAGGAAAGAAGGAAAGGTAAAAATAGGTCTGAGGAAACCATCGCAACACAAGGTATGACGAGAACTAGTAGAGTCTATACCCCTGAACATCTGGCCGAGTCAAGAAAACAAGATGCCAACCGCCCTCCCCTCATTGAAACAGGTTCAGATGATCTCTGGAGGAAAATACAGGCTAAGGAGTATTCGGTCATTGACCAACTGAACAAGACACCAGCGCATATATATATTCTCTCTTTGCTGCAGAATTCTGAGACGCACATAAATTCTTTATTAAAAGTGTTGAGTGAAGCATACGTGCCGAAATACATCACTAGTGGAGAAATGGCCAACATGGTAGGCCAGGTACTGGAAAATCACAAAATTACTTTTCATAAAGACGAGTTACCACCTGAGGGATTGGGACACAACAAAGCATTTCACATCATCATGCAATGTGAAGATCATTTCATCACAAGGATCTTGATAGATGGAGGTTCCAGTCTTAACATTTGTTCGTTGATAACACTCAAGAAATTGGGTAAAGGACTACGTGAGATAAGAGAGGGTGCAATAAATGTGAAAGCCTTCAACGGGTCTCAAAGATCTACCATTGGGGAAATCAGTCTATGCCTACAGATGGGACCAACCTGGTTCGAGGTGGACTTCCGGGTAATAGACGTGCTGGCATATTACAACTTGTTGTTAGGACGACCCTTGATCCATGTTGATGGGGCCGTTGCATCAACACTACATCAGGCGGTGAAATTTGAGTGGAACCACCAAGAGGTGATCATCCACGGCGACGGTAGCAACCCTATTTACAGTCCCCAGACTATCCCTGTGATTGATGGAAAGAGAAAACTGGATGGAGGAACTTATCACCATATTGAACGAGTCAATTCCATCGACAAGGAAAAATGGTGGGATAGCAAGATCGAGAGCATCCTGAACTGGGGAGGATATGAGCCAGACAAAGGGCTCGGTAAGAACCTCCAAGGGATCACGAAGCCCATAAAACTCAAGAAACATGGTACTACTTTCGGTCTGGGGTACGAGTATACATGAGAAGAATTCAGGAACTGGTCGCCGCCATGGCACGGTATCCACTACCTCCTGGAATAGCCGATATCTCATCTAGAGCTGACCTTCAAGCAGGCCGACATCATCTATGGATCAGATGAAGAGGAAGCACTTGCAGCGATGAGGAATTTGTTTTTGGAAGACAGCGATATGGATTACTGTGTTGTTCTCGAGGAGGAGGGGGAGGAAGGCCCTTCCGTACATGCAGTAAGCAAGGGAACATATCTCAAGAACTGGTCTATCAGAACCACCAAAGCCCGCCGAGCCTCAGGGTAGCAAGGCTAAAAATAAGCATTATTTACTGTTTTATTTACTAAACGATTTTCCTTTTCTGCATTTTTCAATTCCCGCAATAAGATCTTCAATGTTCAAAATAAGTTATTCAATTTATCAAAGCATTTTCAATTTTCTTTATGAATCTGATATTTATTGTTACCGTTTTCTCTCATTACTTTATCTATATAGCATTACTATTACTTTACTTGATGAATCGATGACTGTGACATGCAATGAGGCAACGCAAAAAATGGACATTGATTCAGACGAAGACGATATACCCGATGAAATTGTTAAGGAGGTGGAAGACTTTGAAAATAGACCTAAGTCCAACTTAGATGAGACTGAGTTTGTCAACCTGGGAGATTCAGAAAACGTCAAGGAAACACACATCAATATCCATTTGCCACCGTCAGAGAAGAAAGGGTACACAAAGTTTCTAAGGGAGTATGAGGACATATTCGCCTGGTCGTATGATGACATGACTGGTTTAAGTACGTCAATTGTGGCCCACAAACTGCTGACCAATCCGACATGTCCACCGGTAAAGCAAAAGCTCAGAAAGTTCAAACCTGACATGAGTTTGAAAATCAAAGAAGAAGTTACCAAGCAGATCAACGCCAAAGTTCTCCGGGTAGTTGAGTACCCGACATGGTTAGCCAACATCGTACCTTTGCCAAAGAAAGACGGGAAGGTCAGAGTCTGTGTCGAATACCGAGATCTCAACCGGGCCATTCCGAAACATACACATTCTAATTGACAAATGCGCCAAACATGAGCTACAGTCCTTCATAGATTGCTTCGCTGGTTATCATCAAATTTTGATGGATGAGGAAGATGCTGAGAAAACGGCGTTCATCACACCCTGGGGAGTGTACTGTTACAAGATGATGTCATTCGATTTAAAGAATGCAGGGGCCACCTACATGAGGGCCATGACTACCATATTCCATGACATGATTCACAAAGAGATCGAGGTGTATGTGGACAACGTCATTATCAAATCAATGAAAGTTGCTGATCACATGGAAGATTTGAGGAAGTTCTTCCACAAGCTGAGAAAATATAATCTGAAGCTGAACCCCGCAAAGAGTGCATTCGGGGTTCCTGCTCGGAAGTTGATGGGATTCATTGTGAGCCGCCAGGGAATAGAATTGGATCCGTCAAATGTCAAAGCCATTCAAGAACTACCACCGCCAAAGAACATGAAAGATGTTATGAGCTTCTTGGGGAGGCTCAATTACATCAACCGATTCATAGCATAGTCTATAGTCATTTGTGAGCCGATCTCCAAAATGCTAAGGAAGGACGTTGCGACTAAGTGGACCGGGGATTGTCAAAAAGCTTTCGACATAATCAAGGAGTATCTATCAACACCGCCGGTCTTGGTACCACATGAGCTAGGTAGACCTCTGCTACTCTACCTTGTCGTACTGGATGGAGCTTTCGGTTGCGTTTTGTGGCAACATGACGAAACAGGAAGGAAGGAACAAGCTATTTACTATCTCAACAAGAAGTTCACTCCGTATGAGGCCCGGTATTCTTTGCTGGAACGCACTTGTTGCGCTTTGACTTGGGTCGCTCAAAAGCTGAGGCACTACTTTTGTGCCTACACAACATATCTCATATCAAGGATGGATCCATTAAAATACATCTTCCAGAAGCCCATGCCCACTGGCAAGCTAGCCAAGTGGTAAAATCCTGCTGAGTGAGTTCGACATTATTTATATGACTCAAAAAGCGGTCAAGGGACAGGCGCTGGCAGACCATCTTGCTGAGAATCCTGTGGACGGAGAATATGAACCCCTAAAAACGTATTTTCCTGATGAAGAGGTATCCTTTGTAGGAGAAGACATTACAGAATCCTACGACGGTTGGAGGATATTCTTTGATGGTGCAGCAAACTTCAAAGGAGTCGGTATCAGAGTAGTCTTAATATCAGAAACATGTCAGCATTATCCGGTATCCGCCAAACTCAGGTTTCCCTGCACTAACAACATGGCTGAATATGAGGCCTGTATCTTAGGGCTCAACATTGCCATTGACATGAACGTCCAGGAGCTGTTAGTGACTGGTGACTCAGACTTATTGGTACATCAAGTACAAGGAGAATGGGCAACCAAAAATTCCAAGATACTACCCTATCTATATCACATTCAGGAGTTGAGAAAGATGTTAATAAAGGTAGAGTTCCGGCATGTCCTCAGAATCCAGAATGAATCCGCCGATGCTTTGTCTACCTTGTCATCAATGATTTAGCATCCAGACAAAACTTTCATTGATCCCATTCCAGTGAAAATTCACAATCAGCCGGCCTACTGTGCCCATGTCAAAGAAGCGGACAAAAATCCTTGGTTCCATGACGTCAAGGAATATTTGGCAAAAGGAGAATACCCAGAGTTCGTAAACGCCACTCAGAAGCGCACACTTTGGAGATTGTCTAATTATTTCTTTCACGGCGGAGGAATACTGTATAGGAGGACTCTTGATTTGGGGTTATTAAGGTGGGTCGACACAAAAGAAGCATCAAAATTATTGGAGGAAATTCATGCTGGGACCTGCGGCCCACATATGAACGGTTTCGTTCTAGCAAAGAAGGTACTCCGAGCTAGTTACTTCTGGATTACCATGGAAACAGACTGCATTCAGTACGTCTGGAAATGCCACCATTGTCAGATACATGGAGATATGATAAAGGTACCTCCAAGTGAGCTTATTGCAACAAGTTCACCATGGACGTTCGCCGCCTGGGGCATGGACGTCATTGGACCAATCGAGTCTGCCACCTCCAACGGACACATGTTTATTCTGGTTGCCATTGATTACTTTACTAAATAGGGTGAAGCAGCCTCCTACAAAGCAGTTACCAAGAAAGTCGTGGCCGACTTTGTCCGCAACCGCATTGTTTGTCGGTTCGGAGTTCCAGATTCAATCATCACCGACAACGGTTCTAATATCAACAGTGACTTGATGAAAGCCATGTGTGAAACATTCAAGATCAAACACAAAAACTCCACAGCCTACAGATCTCAAATGAATGGAGCTGTAGAGGCCGCTAACAAAAACATCAAGAAGATACTAAGGAAGATGATAGAAAGGCACAAGCAATGGCATGAGAAGTTATCATTTTCCTTATTGGGATATCGCACCACAGTCCGCACATCAACCGGGGCAACTCCCTATATGCTGGTCTACGGTACAGAGGCTGTTATTGTTGATACCCAATTTTTCCTCAAACTATTTTCAAACTTGCATATAAGCTCTCAAAATCACTCTTTGCAATAATGAGTATTTTTCCCTATTTTTTCCATATTTTTATTTAAATTATCTCCCTGTTTATTTAATATTTCATATCTAAATTATTCATAAATGATGCTATAAATAATTTCAAAATATTTCCCAGCTCGGTATATCGTTTATAATCATTTTTTAGCTATTAAAATTCAATTATTTCACAAATTAGCCAATTGGGTGACATTTAATTTCAATTGCAACAATTTTACAAATATGGCCCAATTGAACATTTCGTACTATTTTAATTCGAACCTTGTGCATTTTTTGCACTTGATATTAGTTATTTACTGTAATTTTACCTATTTTTAACTTAATTTCATTTTATACGATTATTGGCTATTTTAATTAATTAGTTATCTATGTTTTATTCGGGTATTTAACATCTAGCCCTATTCTATTTTAATCATAGCCACATTTCATACCCAACCCATCAGACCCCTAAACTACCCAGCCCAAACCATTCCTTTACCCGACCCAACCCCCACTCAATCTGAGCCGTTGATCACATGAAATCAACGACCCAGATATTTCCTTACCTTAATTAACTCCCTAACTCCCCCCCCCCCGACCCCTCACTCTTCGAGAACCGTCTCTCTCTCTACTCGTCTCTTTCTCTCATCCTTCTCTCTAGAACCTTCTGGTTCTTCTCCTTCTCCGATGGTCCTCAGCCTGTCTCCAGCCACCTCCAGTCTCTCCCCTTTCGACCACCAGCCGCCTTGACGACTCCTTGCTCCGGCTTAATTTGTCTCTAAGACCTCCGTGGGTTTTTACCATACCCAACAGCTACTGGAGCTCTGCCTGGGTTGATTCCGTCCTTTCTCCGGCGGGTTTTAACACTGTCATGCCTTCCTCACCAATATCCATGGGTTTTCACGGCAGGTTATCTTATTTTTTCTCTGGTTCTTATGAAACCCTAGCTCCGACCTAAATCTTTTTAAATCTTTGTTATTTAAGCTTATTCTCTCATGTTTTTATACTATTCTCAACTCGATCTTTAAGTTTCATCAACTTTAAAATGCTTTTGAGTATTTTTTAGTTAGCGTTTTTCACTAAGTCTTTCCTACACTTGTTCGAACTGTTTTCACTTGTATGTTTGAGTTTTTTCCTTTGCATACTTACTAATTCCATGCTCCTACTATTTTTAACTTGTTTTATGGTGAAAACTCTAATTTTCTTAGACTTCTATGTTCGTATCTTCATGTTGATTTGACTATTTGACTCTTGCTGAGTTTTCTATGACTATCATGCTACAAACAAGCCATTTTTAAGGCTCTTTACCTACTTGCTTCATATGTGTGTTTATTTCTAGCCTCTTACTGTCGATGTTGCCAGGCCTGCATGTTGCTACTACTGTTTGCCTCTCTATTTATATGTTGAAGAAGGGCTCAATAATTCCCTTCTAATCGATGTTGATTTCCCTGTTTTGATGAGCACTATATGTTTGTTTAGATTGATTGACTTCAATGAGTCTCTCCTTGATTGGAATCTCTGAATGTGGCCCTAATTGTTTACTCTATTACCTTGCCTATGTGTGTTACTATTTTAATTCCAATCCCTTAATTTAAGGGAATGATTTGTCTTGATTATTTGGTTAACTGATTCCGAGATTCCCTGTTCTTTAACAAGCCTGGATTATTTCCTACTCTGTGTTTTTCAATAACACGGGACAACAATCAATATTATTCTAAGCTCTCTTGTGCTTTCTCTCTTTTCTTTACTCTGTTATTGTCTACTATTGGCCGGCTCTAAGCCAAGGCCAATATTGTGTGTTCACCTTGCTCTTGCATTCTGTTGTGCCCTCTCTTATCAGTGGTATGTTCTAATTAATTTCTAAGTCCCAAACCAATGTGTTTACTACTATCTCAGTTCATTATACTCTTAATTGTCTTCTACTTTTGATCCTACTATGCCACATGTAACTGGTTCCTGTTTGCCTATCAATACTTGCCATGTTCATCTCTTTGGGATTTCTATGTTTATGATTGAATCAATACTTGTCATAGGCCTTGCCTATCCTTATATGCATCTGTTAGCCATTTCTCTTTCCTGTTTAGTATTACGTATCCCCTGATCCCCTTAAACCCTTTTATCTATTAGTGCTTACCCTTTTTATGATTTTCATGCTTGCATGACTGTTATTTGCTCTTAATCTCACTTGTCATGACTATATTCTGTTACTATCTACTATCATGTCTAAACTTATCCATTTCCTTACCTTTTGATTTGTATAACTGTGCTAATGAGTTTCTTAAGTCTGTGTGTCTCTTCTGTTATTATGTGACCTACTTGTCCCCTTACCCCATTGTCCTTGTGTGCAATTCTATACTATTGAACATTTGTAATTAGTACTTCTGCTATTTTTTTCAAAAACTAATCTTTCAAAACAACTCTCCTTTTTTTTGTAAACTATTTTTTTCTTGTCCTTCCTGCACTTCACACTACTCTTAGAAATTAGGTCCTACCCCCTTCGTGTGAGCACTGCCTTGAGTACCTCTGAGTACTCATTGAACTCTGACACACAAGGCTGGTAATTCCACACTGCACTTGTCTCAACTTTTGGCAATTTATTTGGGTGCTAGTATTGGCCAGGGACCCAATGAGGCCCCTAGGGAGCATTGCCGCACCCAGACCATATTAAGGCTGTGGAACTCGAAATGAGTGAGGTTGGAGGATTGGGCCTGGTTGAAGGCTCCCTATAGAAGTAACTTCTTATTTTTTCTTTCATTACTGTAATTCATTTATTTGGCCTGTAATAACTTGTAAACAGATATTGGGGGCTGGATAGTGAATATGGGGGGAACTACACATGCTTATTCTAGTAATGGGTAGAAGACATGCTTATAGGGTTTTACTTTTTACATGCGCAATAGATAACCAGTCTAGGACATCCATGTCATTAGAAATCCTGCTTAGGTTCTTTTATTTTCAGCATGTCTAGTTTACTCATTTTTTGCAAGCCATGATCACCATTAACAGTTATAACAAGTAATAAAATCGTTATGAGGCATTATCCTTGCATCTTATAATCTCAGCATATAGAAACCATGTTTTTTTAGGTATTCATATGTGCATTAGATATCCTGATTTTAGGATTATACCTTTCAGCATGTTTGTCTCGAATTGCAATTCTGGAACACCTAGTCAGCATGTTAATCTAATAATCTCGTTAAAATATGGTTGACTGTTTAAAACGTTTTCTGCCAATGTGACTTTCTTAAAATCAAGACTAAATACGCATTCTCACCCCTCTAAAATAATTAGGCAATGTATACAGCGCCTAGGCAAACTTTAGGCCTAATACGTACTGAAACTAACTAATTATGATTCACTTGGCTGACATTAGAACCAATCAGTCCTTTTTTTTGTTGAAATTCTTAAACTTTGCTCCCTTTTTCACTCATGTTCTATCTCTTTTGAATTTCACGCTACTTGCAAAATCACAGTATTGAAGTCACGCATTTACTTCCTCTTTACTAAAGTTTTACCTGATTCCTGCTCTATTTGGTTTTCAAAATTACTGGATTTCAGTGTCTTTTTGAATCCTCGCTCTATATTTTTAAACTACTATTTTTTTCTGAAATAATTTACTCATTCTCTTTTCACTAAAACTTTGATTCTCACATATTCTTGGATTATTGGATTTTTTCTGTTCAAAATTATTATGTCTTGTTTAAGTCTTGTTTCATGCCTGAATACTGATTTTCCAAAAGTTACCTGTCTCGTTTTACTGGAAACTTTAAAACTGCTATGCATTCTTTTCAAAATCCTGCTATTGTCCTTAAATTACTGGATTCCTGACCAATTCCTCTTCTTCAAACTGCTCTGTTTTAACTGACTTCCTGCTCTATTACTGAATTTTCAAAAGCACTCCTTTGTTCAAACCTATTGTTTTCAAACTAAAAACCTCTGTTTTAAATCCTTCGTTTGAGACTTTGACTGTGTTTGAGACGTGCTACTTACGTGTTTATTTGTGGAGGGATCTGTGAGCCTATTATTTGTCTGTTTGTGTTCCCTTACATGTTGTCATATTTGTTATGTATGTCGCTTAGCAATTTTATCCCTTTTTAACCTAGGGTGTCAGCCTAGTGCCCACCTTGTAGGGATAGTAGTCCTAAAATACCCTCCTGGACTTATAGGATGGGACGGGCAATAGCACGCAATAAGCATTCGTGACAAACACGCACATTTTAAAATAACTTTACGGGGTGGGAAGGGTAGAATACGGATATGATGACCGGTGCGCTAATACCACGTGTAGCCCATCTTCGAGGAGTGACATACCGGGTATTGCATTGATGTAATCCGTGTTACTTTAAACCTAGGATAATTTCTTTTAATATTTTGTAATGTTTTCAAAACCTTTAATACATTATGCTTTGTGTGAAATCCCCTCTTATCTAAGCCTTACTTGTTTGTCCGTCGAAATTCACAAAACTTCTTGGCTGGGACCCACAGTTGTGGATCTTGAGGGTGCCTAACACCTTCCCCTTGGGATAACTTGAAGCCCTTGCCCAATCTCTGGTAATGCAAACTATTTCATGAGTTATTTACTCTAGGTGCCCTAACGCACCATAAAAATTGTTAGGTGGCGACTCTTCCTTAAACCTTTCCTTTAAGGAGTTGTCCAAAAATTCCATAAACCCGATCTCTCCGTACCTAAGTCGTGCGAGGAAAAAGGGGCACGACAGCATGGCGACTCCGCTGGGGATCTTCCATAGGCTTATACCATTACAATTTGCTTTGTGAATTTGGACCTTTAATTTTCATTTAAATGCTTACACCTTTTCCTATTCCCCGTTATATGCCGTTAATTGTTTAATTTTTTTCAAGTAATTTCACCTGAACGAAACTTACATATATTCATGTTTTCTTTGTAACCTCTTTCCATTATAACTGTTGTATTTCCTTTCTTTACCGCTTTCCTCAACGTGAAAATACATGCCTATTTCTTTAAATGATATTTGTTGCATATCATGCTCCGCATTCATATTCCACTTGTGCCAAAAAAAATCCTATAGCAACGCTTACAATGAGTGGTTGTGCTATTCCAATATTATTACCCCCTAAATTCAGAAAAGCGTATTTGCGGTAAAACTAGTCGATCAGCGGTGCAGTCGACGGTTCCGTGCCTTCCCCCTTGAGTTGTCTGCTCAAGGGTACCAGTCTAAAACCCCATAGAAACCTTACTCTATTGTAATGTTGCATGCATCATGGTCAAACCTAGTCAGGCTAAGTGTGTTGTCTGCACAAAGCCTTTAAGATAGCCTTGTCCAAATTCCATTGGGTTTCCCTGGAACCCAAACGGACACCTTCACGATCTGTGCATTTATTTGGGGAACTAAATGCTCTTTGCTAATTATTGATGTTAAATAGTCGAGTCCAGCGGGGGAACCCTTCTTTGTTTTGCAGAAATGAGGCACTAAGTCCCCAGACTCAGCATGATCTAAAATATGCCAAGAGGGCCAAGCTTGGAGAAGGTCGTTCTGGGACCCAATTAGATAGGATTTTCTTTTCCGCTTTACCGATATAATAAGGCCGATGGCCATTAGTGATTTTTTTTTCTTGCTTATTTTTTTTTGTATTGTTGTGGATTCGTCCATATTTATCATCAATAAAATGAGGCATTGAGCATTTCAAGTTCTACAAATTAATTTGTCGTTATGCCTACCTCGGGCACAAAGAGGTTCCCAACTTAGGATGCGTTTTACATTTTCGCATTACGTGTTTAAATTACCGCAATATTCTTTATAATCCTCACTGACTTCCTTACCTTTTGTTTTGCTTTTTTCTTTATTTATTATTCCCCTCCACAATGGTTAGTTCGTGAATTCTGGCATCATCCGCCTACCGCACAATATCAAAGGGCCCTCCTCCTACTCCTCCTCCCAGTCCTCCCAAAGGAAAAAAGCAAGGGTAAAACTAAGATGGCAGATGTAAGCGACACCAGAAAAGACAACAGGGATGAACATGTTGAGATCACTGATGATCGAGGTATTCAGGTTATGCACGAGGGTATGTCTCCACTGGAAAAAAAATGCTGAAGTTCCAAGAGGAACTTGACCAAGTCAAGAATTTGGCCAACTTATCACTTTCCCTCAATGTTCCAGACATCCCCTTCCCAAATGCTCCAAACCCCACTTTACCACAGAACATCCCTAAACAACCAAATCAACCCAAGGACCCAGTCCCGCTAGCACAATGCAATGCATGTCACCATAACACTCCACCTCTCCAAGATCAGACAAAAGACCACTTCCAGGCTTACGATAATCCCATTTATGTGGAAACCGTGGCTCATTCCACACCGCATACCCCTGAGTCCGATGAGAAAGATAGGCTTATCAGGAATCTGGCCGAAGAACTCAAGAAATTGACCAACTGAGTTCAGGGCGTCGAAGGAGTTAAAGTGATTGAGGGGCTGAACTATGAAGATCTTTGCATACAACCTGATGTCGAACTGCCCGAGGGGTACAAACCTCCTAAGTTTGAGATGTTTTATGGTACGGGTGATCCAAGAGTCCATCTGAGGACTTAATGTGACAAACTGGTCGACGTGGGAAAAGATGAAAGAATCCGCATAAAACTCTTCATGAGGAGCTTAAAAGGAGACGCATTGTCCTGGTACATCAGCCAGGATCCAAAGAAATGGTCTAATTGGGTAAGCATGGCAACGGACTTCATGGATAGATTCCGGTTCAACCCAGAGAAAGCACCGGATGTATTCTACATCCAGAACCTAAAGAAGAAACCAACGGCAACCTTTCGCGAGTATGCTACTCGTTGGAGGTCAGAAGCTGCCAAGGTTAGATCGGCCTTAGAAGAGGAACAAATGAAGAAGTTCTTTGTGCGAGCTCAGGATCCTCAATACTATGAGCGCCTGATGATGGTTGAGGGTCACAAGTTCTCTTACATCATCAAGTTGGGAGAGCGAATCGAAGAGGGCATCAAAAGCGGTATGGTCACTAACTTTGAAGCTTTACAAGCTACTAATAAAGCTCTGCAATCCGGTTGTGTGTCTAGGAAGAAGGATGTAGGACCCGTGATGGTAGCACAGCAAGCCAAATCCCCTCCTAAATACCAAGTCTATCCCGCACTTTCAAGTTACCAAGCACCTTCAGCTCAATACCAAGCACCCTCATCCACATATCAAGCTCCACCATCCATATATCAGCCTACCTCGCCCAGATATTCCCAACTAGCTCCCGTTTACAATGCCTATAATTCCCAACCTTCTCACTACCAGTCACCACCCACTCGCCAAAATTTCCCAAGACCCCGCCCTAACTTCGACCGTCGCCCTCCTAAACAGTATACTACCATAGCCGAGCCCATTGACAGTTGTATGAAAACCTCAAAGCCGCTGGTTATGTCACACCCATTCTTGCTTCCACCCCTGAGAACCCTTCTCAGTGGGTCAACCCAAATAAATCCTGTGCTTACAATTTCGGCATGAAGGGACACACCCTCGAGGAATGTCGTTCCTTGAAAGACAAGATACAAGCTCTCATAGACAACAAGATCATTGTAGCCAAGGACCCTGCCCCTAACATTGGCAATAATCTGCTGCCCGACCATAAAGGTGGTGTCCATATAATTGAGGTAGATGATGATTGGGATCCCGAGGGATCAATTGGGCTGATTGCAGAGGGTGATCTGAAGAAGCCTGCAATTACTCTCAACCCATTTGTGGTTCAGATGCAGCCATCCGATGATGCTGAGGTAAACATGTCCATCCCACTCGAGTTTGAATCGAGACCGCCAGCCAAAGGAAAGGCCCCAGTGCCGATTGAAGTTGAGTTTGTACGGCCTCTCGAAGTTGCAGTCAGGCCACCTATAACATATACTCCCGTGGGAATAAGAATGACTGCACCTATTCTAGTGGCAATGTCAACAACTCCACCCTTCTACTCAAACGCCATCCCATGGGACTATATCGCTGAATCAAAGAGGAAAGGTAAAGGCAAGTCTGAGGAAGCCATTGCCGCACAGGGGATGACAAGAGCTGGTAGAGTTTATACCCCTGAACATCTGGCCAAGTCTAGCAAGCAGGCCGCCAACCATCCTCCAACCCTTGAGATAGGTTCAAACGATTACTGGAGAAAGATACAAGCCAAGGAGTATTCAATCCTCGACCAGTTGAACAAGACACCCGATCAAATAGCCATTATCTCCCTATTACAGAACTCTAAAACACACAGGAGCACCTTGTTAAAGGTGCTGAGTGAAGCATACGTACCGGACAATATCACCAGCGGGGAGATGGCCAACATGGTGGGCCAGGTACTGGAAAGCCACAAGATCACTTTCCATGCAGATGAGCTACCGCCCGAGGGGTTAGGGCATAACAGAGCACTACACATCACGGTACAATGTGAAGATCATTTCATCACAAGGATCCTAATTGATGGGGGTTCCAGCCTCAACATCTGTCCGCTGGTCACGCTCAAGGCAAGAGTCTACATGAGATAAAGGAAGGAGAGATCAACGTAAAAGCCTTCGATGGTTCGCAGAGATCCACCATGGGAGAAATCACCTTGTGCTTAAAGATGGGACCAACTTGGTTCGATGTGGATTTCCAAGTAATAGATGTGCCTGCATCTTACAACTTACTGTTAGGACGACCTTGGATCCATGCTGCTGGGGCCGTTGCATCAACCTTACATCAAGCGGTCAAGTTCGAATGGAATCACCAAGAGGTAATCATTCATGGCGACGGTAGCAACCATATCTACGGTCGCCAGACCTTTTCGGTCATCGATGGAAGAAGGAAGTTGGGAGGAGAGATCTACCACAACATTGAATGAGTTAACGCCATTGATTGTGGGACAGTAAGATTGAAGGCATCTTCAACTGGAAAGGGTACGATCCAGGTAAAGGGCTCGGTAAAAATCTCCAAAGAATAACAAAGCCAATAACACTCAAGAAGCATAGTAACACTTTTGGTCTGGGGTACGAGTACACTTGGAAAGAATTCAAGAACTGGTCGCCACCATGGCGCGACCCCTATTACCCATTGGAGAAGCCAATACCTCACTTGGAGCAAACTTTCCATCAAGCTGATATCATCTACAGTACGGATGAAGAGGAAGCATTAGCAGCAATGAGGGATTTATTTCTGGACGATGAGGACATGGACTGCTGTGTCATTCATGAAGAGGAAGGGGAGGAAGGCCCTTCCATACAGGTCGTGAGAAAAGGATCATATCTCAAGAATTGGTCTGTCAGGACAACCAAAGCTCGTCAAGCCTCGGGGTGGCAAGGCTAACAAAACAAGAATTATTTACAGTTTATTTATTTAAAGAATTTTCTTCCTTTTCGCATTTTAAATTTCTGCAAGAAAGAGCTCTCATGTTCAACTATTACTCAATTTATCAAAGCATTTCCAGTTTCTTTATAAATCTTATATTTACTTTCTACTGTTTTCCTCCCCATTACTTTATTTACACAGCATTACTATTACTTATCTTGATGAACCGACGACTGTGACATGCAATGAGGCAACGCAACAAGCGGATTCCGAGTCAGACGAGGATGATATACTTGAGGATCTTATTAAAGAGGTCGAGAACTTTGAGAATAGACCTAAGTCTAACTTGGACAAGACTGAGGTCGTCAACCTGGGAAACACAGAGAACATCAAAGAAACACGCATCAACATTCATCTGTCGCCGTCAGAAAAGGAGAAATATACGGAATTCTTAAGAGAATATGTGGACATATTCGCCTGGTCATATGATGACATGACTGGCCTCAGTACATCCATTGTGTCCCACAAGTTGCCAACCAATCCAACATGACCACCGGTGAAGCAAAAACTCAGGAAGTTCAAACCAGACATGAGCTTGAAAATCAAAGAAGAGGTCACCAAGTAGATCAATGTCGGGGTTCTCCGGGTGGTCGAATATCCTACATGGTTAGCCAACATTGTGCCTGTGCCAAAGAAGGATGGGAAGGTCAGAGTCTGCGTCGACTACCGGGATCTCAACCGGGCCAGTCCGAAAGATGACTTCCCTTTACCAAATATACACATTCTAATTGACAACTGCGCCAAACATGAGCTGCCGTCCTTTGTAGATTGTTTTGATGGTTACCATGAGATTTGGACAGACGAGGAAGATGCTGAGAAAATGGCGTTCATTATGTCGTGGGGAGTGTATTGTTACAAGATGATGTCATTCGGTCTGAAGAATGCAAGGGCCACCTACATGAGGGCTATGACTACTATATTTCATGATATGATTCACAAAGAGATAGAGGTATATGTGGACGAAGTCATCATCAAATCAAAGAAGGCCGCTGACCATATGTATGATTTGAGAAAATTCTTCAACAGGTTAAGGAAGTACAATTTGAAACTTAACCCTGCAAAGTGTGCATTCGGGGTTCCTGCTGGCATGTTACTGGGGTTCATTGTCAGTCGCCGAGGAATAGAACTGGATCCATCAAAGGTCAAAGCCATCCAAGAATTGCCACCTCCAAAGAACAAGAAGGATGTTATGAGTTTTCTGGGGAGGCTCAATTACATCAGCAGGTTCATAGCCTAGTCTACCGTCATTTGTGAACCAATTTTCAAGATGTTGAGAAAGGATGTTGCAACCAAATGGACCGAGGATTGTCAAAGGGCCTTCGACAGAATCAAGGAGTATCTCTCAACACCCCCAGTCCTTGTACCACCCGAGCCAGGTAAACCTTTGCTACTCTACCTTGCTTTGTTGGATGGAGCTTTCGGCTGCGTTCTAGGGCAACATGACGAGACAGGGAGAAAGGAACAAGCAATTGACTACCTCAGCAAGAAGCTCACTCCGTATGAGGCCCGATACTCTTTACTAGAACGCACTTGTTGCGCTCTGACTTGGGTCGCACAGAAGCTGAGGCACTATTTTGGTGCATATACAACGTACCTCATATAAAGGATGGATCCGATGAAATACATCTTTCAGAAGTCCATGCCTACTGGTAAACTAGCCAAATTGCAGATCCTGTTAAGTGAGTTCGACATTATTTACGTGACTCAGAAGGCGGTCAAAGGACAAGCACTAGCAGATCATCTTGCTGAAAATTCTGTGGACGGAGAATACGAACCACTGAAGACGTATTTTCCCGATGAAGAGGTATCATTCGTAGGAGAAGATATTGCAGAATCTTACGATGGTTGGAGGATTTTCTTTGATGGGGCTGCAAACTTCAAAGGCATAGATATTGGAGCAGTCTTAATATCAGAAACTGGTCAGCATTATCCGATATCCGCCAAACTCAGGTTCCCCTACACCAACAACATGGCTGAATATGAGGACTGCATCTTGGGGATCAACTTGGCCATCGACATGAACGTTCAGGAGTTGTTAGTGATTGGTGACTTAGATTTATTGATACACCAAGTCCAAGGAGAATGGGCGACCAAGAATTCCAAGATATTTCCATATCTACATCGTGTACAGGAATTGAGAAAGAGGTTCACAAAGATTGAATTCTGGCACGTCCCCAGAATCCAGAATGAGTTCGCCGACGCATTGGCTACCTTATCATCTATGATCCAACATCCAGACAAGAACTTTATTGATCCTATTCTGGTGAAAATCAATAATCAGCCGGCCTACTGCGCCTATGTTGAAGAAGAAGCAGACGAAAAGCCTTGGTTTCATGATATTAAGGAGTACTTGGCAAAGAGAGAATATCCAGAGCCTGCAAACGCTATTCAGAAACACACACTTCGAAGGTTGTCAAATAATTTCTTTCACAACGGGGGAATCCTGTACAGAAGGACTCCTGATTTGGGTTTGCTAAGGTGTGTCGAAGCAAGAGAAGCAACAAAACAGCTGGAGGAAATACATGCGGGTACATGTGGTTCTCATATGAACGGGTTCATTCTAGCGAAGAAGATACTTTGGGCCGGTTATTTCTGGATGACCATGGAAACGGATTGCATCCAGTATGTCCAGAAATGCCACTGATGCCAGATACATGGGGATATAATAAAAGTACCTCCCAGTGAGCTTAATGCAACAAGTTCGCCGTGGCCGTTCGCCGCTTGGGGCATGGATGTTATTGGACCAATCGAACTTGCCGCCTCCAACGGACACAGGTTTATTCTTGTCTCCATTGATTACTTCACTAAATGGGTCGAAGCAGCATCCTACAAAGCAGTTAATAAGAAAGTTGTGGCCGATTTCGTTCGCGATCGCATTGTTTGTCGGTTCAGAATTCAAGAGTCAATCATATAGTGACATGATGAAAGCAATGTGTGAAGCCTTCAAGATCAAGCAAAAGAATTCTATAGCATACAGACCTTAGATGAACGGAGCCGTTGAGGCTGCCAACAAGAACATCAAGAAGATACTGAGAAAGATGATAGAAAAGCACAAGCAGTGGCATGAGAAGCTGTCATTCACCTTATTGGGATACCGCACCACAATCCGCACGTCAATTAGGGAAACCCCTTATATGTTGGTGTATGGCACCGAAGCTGTCATTCCTACCGAGGTCGAGATTCCATCTCTAAGAATCATACAAGAAGCCAAGCTCAGCGATGCAGAATGGGTAAGAAGTCGCTATGAACAACTAGCCCTCATAGACGGAAAAATAATGAACGCAGTTTGTCATGGTCAGCTATATCAGAACAGAATGACCAGAGCCTTCAACAAGAAAGTAAAACCAAGACGATTCACACCGGGGCAGCTGGTGTTAAAGAAAATCTTTCCTCACCAAGACGAAGCAAAAGGGAAATTCTCTCCCAATTGGCAAGGCCCGTACATGGTTCACCGAGTGCTGACAGGAGGAGCACTTATACTTGCAGAAATGCATGGAGAAATCTGGCCAAAGCCAATCAACTCAGACGCAGTCAAGCGTTACTATGTGTAACTCTTTATGTTTTTATCAATGTTGTAATTGAACTACGCCTGACCTGATTCCCGTTTAAGAGGGGATACGTAGGCAGCCCTATGGGTTCGGTCACATTTTAATAAAAAGTTCATTTCCCCCACGAATGGAAACTGGGGTAGAATTTTGAGGAGGGACCTCAAAATTCAAAATCAAGTACAATCAAGCGTCGCACAAGCAACTGTCAGAAGCATTCACCTATCAAGCTGGGGCAGAATTTTGAGAAGGACACTCAAAATTCCATAGCAAGAGAGGTTGCAATGTCTGGAACCGCGTCGTGGTCGTCGGTTCATCCAAAAGAAAATTACTTTCTCAATTATATGTTATATCATATTTTTATAAAACCAAGCATATTTACTTCTCAAAACAGCTTGTTTAGCGATGCTGCCACATTGATACCAACAACGTTATCATTATCAAGCAGACAGGCCGAGTAAAGCAAGCGGGAATGCGAACTGACCTTCTCCCCTTTACAGAACTCACAATTTTTCTTTGGATGCAGGCACAAAGACGGCAAATAGCCCAAAAACATATTATTATCTCCGCAGGACGTATATCTATCAAAAGACGCTCTCAAACTCGTCGCACATGCCGACGCTTATTATCATCACAAAACAACGCTTCATTCACAACAATCGTTTCACCGCAGTTTATCATCAGCTAAGACCTCACTTACATCTTATTTCCTGCATTGCATAAGGCTACCATTCTGCCTTCCGAGGTTCCATGCTACCTCCCCTGCATTTTTATTTTTCTGCATTGCATAAGGCTATTTTGCCTTCCGAGGTTCCACGCTACCTCCCCTGCATTTTATTTTCCTGCATTTCATAAGGCTACCATTCTGTCTTCCAAGGTTCCACGCTACCTCCCCTTGCATTTTTATTTCATGCATTGCATAAGGCTACCATTCTGCCTTCCGAGGTTCCACGCTACCTCCCCTGCATTTTATTTCTTGCACTGCATAAGGCTACCATTCTGCCTTCCGAGGTTCCACGCTACCTCCCCTGCATTTTATTTCTTGCACTGCATAAGGCTACCATTCTGCCTTCCGAGGTTCCACGCTACCTCCCCTTGCATGTTTATTTCTTGCACTGCATAAGGCTACCATTCTGCCTTCCGAGGTTCCACGCTTCCTCCCTTGCATTTTATTTCTTGCACTGCATAAGGCTACTATTCTACCTTCCGAGGTTCAACGCTACCTCCCCTGCATCTTATTTCACCGCATAAATCTCCTATCTACCTTTCAAAGAAATCACCTTTCATGACACTACTTATTTACGCTTTCTTTAAGGATAAGCTCTTCCCCTCTTTTCTTTCGCAAATCGCAAGACTAAACTCTGTCTTGTTAGCATCATACTACTGCATTCTCATGGGCTGAAATATTGCAAACTTGTCCAAAGGCGTCATCGTTCAGAGGCACCATCTTCATGGACAGAGAACATCATTTCATGGCCTAAGGATATCTTTTATTCAACCTACATATCATCATTCAAAGGCACCATGGTTTGGAGGCACCATCCTCATGGCCCGAGAACATCATTTCATAGCCTGCGAATCCCGCACCAAGCGATTCATAGCCCAGGACATCATGGTCTAAGGACATCATCCTAAATTGTCCAAAGACAGCATTCATAGTCCAACGGGAACTTGCATCATTTTTATATTATGCACGGTATATGCTTGTTATTTATTTCTTGCAGGTAATCCGGCCGGAACAGCCCAACCAGGCAGGAGCGGATCCCTCCAGTTCTCCAAAACAACCGCGTAAGACCTTCTAACCTTACCTTACCTCGCACCTTGCGTCCGTTCTTGTGAAACATCACCAGTATATTTCGCCGATGATTCTGGAACTACATTCGGCCTGATTCGTGTAAAAGCAAGGACATGTAGGCAGCTCAGAAGCCAGGGTACTGCCTAATTCACCCACAGCTTTCTCTCGGTCAAAATTGGCCATCAAATCTTTACCCGACAACTTTTTCATCATTCCCGGGTAAAGAGGGGCAGTTGTTGACACCCAATTTTTCCTCAAACTATTTTCAAACTTGCATATAAGCTCTCAAAATCACTCTTTGCAATAATGAGTATTTTCCCCTATTTTTCCATATTTATATTTAAATTATCTCCTTACTTATTTAATATTTCATATCTAAATAATTCATAAACTATGCCATAAATAATTTCAAAATATTTTCCAGCTCAGTATATCGTTTATAATCATTTTCTAGCTATTACAATTTAATTATTTCACAAATTAGCCAATTGGGTGCCATTTAATTTCAATTGCAATAATTTTACGAATATGGCCCAATTGAACATTTCGTACTATTTTAATTCGAAGCTTGTGCATTTTTTGCACTTGATATTAATTATTACTGTAATTTTATCTATTTTTAACTTAATTTCATTTTATACGATTATTGGCTATTTTAATTAATTAGTTATCTATTTTTTATTCGGGTATTTAACATCTAGCCCTATTCTATTTAAATCATAGCCACATTTCATACCCAATTTAACCCAACCCATCAGACCCCTAAACTACCCAGCCCAAACCATTCCTTTACCCGACCCAACCCCCACTCGATCTGAGCCGTTGATCACATGAGATTAACGACCCAGATATTTTCTTACCTTAATTAACTCCCTAACTACTCCCCCTGACCCCTCACTCTTCGAGAACCGTCTCTCTCTCTACTCGTCTCTTTCTCTCCTCCTTCTCTCTAGAACCTTATGGTTCTTCTCCTTCTCCGATGGTCCTCAGCCTGTCTCCGGCCACCTCTAGTCTCTCCCCTTTCGACCACCAGCTGCCTTGACGACTCCTTGCTCCGACTTACTTTGTCTCTATGACCTCCATGGGTCTTTACCATACCCAACAACTACTTGAGCTCTGCATGGGTTGATTCCGGCCTTTCTCCGGCGGGTTTTAACACTGTCATGCCTTCCTCACCACTATCCATGGGTTTTCACGGCAGGTTATCCTATTTTTTCTCTGGTTCTTATGAAACCCTAGCTCCGACCTAAACCTTTTTAAATCTCTATTATTTTAGCTTATTCTCTCATGTTTTTATACTATTCTCAACTCGATCTTTAAGTTTTATCAACTTTAATACGCTTTTGAGTATTTTTTTAGTTAGGGTTTTTCACTAAGTCTTTCCTACACTGGTTCGAACTGTTTTCACTTGTATGTTTGAGTTTTTTTCTTTGCATACTTACTCATAGACGGAAAGAGAATGAACGCAGTTTGTCATGGTCAACTATATCATAACAGAATGACCAGAGCCTTCAACAAAAAAGTCAAGCCAAGACGATTCACACCAGGGCAGCTGGTGCGAAAGAAAAACTTTCCACATCAAGATGAAGCCAAAGGGAAGTTTTCTCCCAACTAGCAGGGTCCGTACATGGTTCACAGAGTGCTGGCAGGAGGAGCACTCATACATTGGAAATGGACAGAGAAGTTTGGCCAAAACCAATCAATTTAGATGTCGTCAAGCGCTACTATATGTAATTCCTTATTCTTTTGTCAACAATGTAAATTGAACTACGCCTGACCTGATTCCCGTTTAAGAGGGGATACATAGGAAGCCCTATGGGTTCGGTCATGTCACGACCCGAAATCCGTACGGCCGTGATGGCGCCGGACACCGCTTTAAAGCAAGCCACTCATTAGTCGGTTGAAGTAAACCTCAGTTTTATCATTTTCGAAATCGTTACCTTTCATTGCATTTCATAATTAAACAGATAAATCTTCGTTAATTGAATACGACAGCAAATCAATTCAGTTTAATCAATTAAATCCCAACACATCCCCAGAACCTGGTGACACAAGTACATGAGCAACTTCTAAGAGTTTTATACAATTATACAACGCTTGTCCGAGGTACAAATTGGACAAAGACTTTAAAATAAAGTGCAAATACATAGAAGGGAGACTCTGTCAGCTGCGGAACGCCTCCGGATGATGCAACCCGTCTAAGTCTCCACGTCAACCACCGTACTATGAAGGTACCTATGCAGCAAAATGCACAACAAGTGTAGTATGAGTACGAAAACAACGTGTACTCAGTAAGTATCCCGCCTAACCTCAGAGAGGTAGTGACGAGAGGTCAAATAAGACACTTGCTATAAGTCACTCTAGTATAATTTAAGTGAGAAGCTAAACATGAGTATCATAATCAATTAATCAATTAATCGGAGATTAGAAACATCAATAAATATCAATTTGATCCACATTTTTCTTTCACATTAAACCTTCGTCATTTTAGTTGGCCATTAAATAATAACCAGGAGCAATAAGTATAGACTTATTTCACATTCTTGTATATCAATTCTGATTCTTTTTAACTGACATATTCATAACTCTTTAGGCCAATAAACAAGTATAAGTCATAGGAAATATGCAGCATTTATCATGCGCAACAAATATGCCGAGGGTCGAACGGCGCGGACCAACAATAATAAACTGTGCACTGCCGAGGGTCGAACGACTCGAACCATAGATGCATATATTTTCCCGCTCGCGAATCGATCATGCGACGCGGTCAGCATAATAACAATACGGCTAGCCTGCTTGCGAATCATACATGCGACTCAGGTGATCATATGTACACATATTCACATAAAAGATCCATATTTTTATTCAAGAAAATAGTTTCTCCTAGAAGTGGTAAAATTCTCTTTAATTAAACATGAAGATAGTATTTAGAATATTTTTCTGGAAATTCGTTTGTCAAGTTTTAACAATACTCGATAAAATAATCTTGCCAGGAACAAAATAATCCACAAGGAAATCCATCCTCTTTCCAAATAATTAAGAAGAGTACACCCTAACCCTTTTTAGGAAAACAAATTACCAATTCCGTAGCATTATCAGCCTTAAATTAAGATAGGATCACATGTACAACACGTAAGGCATACTAGTGGGTCCTAGACTACCCGGACATGGCATAATAGTAGCTACGCACGGACTTCCGTCACCTCATGCGCACGTAGCCCCTGCAATTAATGGCATGTATTAATTTAGTTCACCTATGGGGACAATTCCCCCTCACAAAGTTAGAAAGGAGACTTACCTCGCTCAGAAATTCCATAAACGGCCTCCAAGCCTTCCCGACGACTCCAATCGATGCACAACACTCCAAAACTACCCAAATGATGATGAACCAATGAAAATATACTCAAATATTTGCTAAAAATTTAGATTATATAATTTCCCAACTCCGCTAAGTGAAATGACCAAAATACCCTCGGACCCACGTGCACGGACTTCGATATTTCTTGAAGAACATCTCTACACATTGCTTTACTAGTTCAAATATGAAATTTACTCAAATACTCGAGCTCAATTCATGGCGAAAATCTAATTTATCAAGTTCTAGGTTTTCTTTCAAAAATCCCAATTTATTACTAAATTCCCATGTTCAAATCCATCTACAACCTTGTATTTAACTTGGAAACATCAAGGAGTTACTTACCTCGTGATTCCGGACGAAAACCCTCTCTTGAAGTTCCTCCAAAATCGCCTAAACCAAAGAAGAAGTGAAGAAATGACCAACAAATTCTCGGTTTTAAAAAAATAATCTGCTTAGGCCATTTTCGCACCTGCGTCCCAATAGCCGCTCTTGCGGCTCCGCACTTGCGGAAATTCCATCGCAGATGCGGCTCTGACTCCAGCCAGCAACTCTCGCACCTGCGACGCCCTTAGCTGCACCTGGGGCCAAATCCTCGTAGGTGCAGTCACACAAGATGACAACAACCTTCAGCTTTCTTCAACTTCAAATATTGATCCGTTAACCACCCGGAATCCACCCGAGGCCCCCAGAAACCCGTCCAATCACACCAAACTATCCCAAAATATGACACGGACTCGCTCGAGGCCTCAAATTACACCAAACAACATAGAAACAATGAATCGCTCCCCGATCCAAATCTTTAAGAACTTGAAATTCCAAACTTCCACATTCGATGCCGAAACCCATTAGATCACCTCCGATTGACCCCAAATTTTGCACACAAGTCATATTTAACATTAAGGACCTGCTCCAACTTGCGGAATCGCATTCTGACCCCGATATCAAAATTTTCACTTACGGTCGGATTTTTTCAAAAACCTTCAAATTTCTATCATCAGCCAAATGACTTCAAAATAACCTACGGACATCCGAATTCACTTTCGATCACCCTCCCAACTCCGGAATCCCCATACGAAACTATTCCCAAAATCAGAATCCCAAACAGACATCAACATCTCTGAAATTCTTTTCAAGAAAAACTTACGAGATTCCCTCAAAAATGTTGATTTCCACAATATACGCCGGAACGCTCCCGAGTTATCCAAAATCCGATCCGGACATACGCTCAAGTCCGAAATCATCATACGAACCTGCTGGAACCTTCATTTCCTGATCCCGAGGTCGTTCACTCCAAATCCCAGTCTTACTCAATTTCTTCAACTTAAGGCTTCTGAAACGAGAATGTTCCTTTCAATTTGACTCTGAACCTCCTGAATTTCAATTCTGACCATACACACAAGTCACAATACCCGATATGAAGTTGTTCATGACCCTCAGCTGCTGAACGACACGCTGGATCTTAAAATGACTGGTCGGGTCGTTACATTCTCCCCTACTTAAAAAGACGTTCGTCCTCGAATGTGCCACGAACTCCTCTTGAGTTATCTGAAATCACTGTTTTAATACCCCGTGCACCTGCCCGTGCTACCACAACCCAGCTGAGCACCTAATCTTGATCAAATCTAAAGATATCTTCCTTTATCCATACAACAAGCTCCAAACTCAGTTCCAACACCGGAAATTCCCATCCAGGCTTGTTTCTAGCATATGAACACCGTATCAACTACTACACGAGGCTCCAGAACACAACTGCGTACCTTTGCTGAATTAGCACCATGCACCGCATGACCCATTAACAATATCTAACCACAATGACGCTCTCTGAACCTTAATAGCCAAAATTCTACGAATCTTATGCTCTCAATGCACCTTATAGGATATATTCATACATCCTGCTATAATGCTGACGATACTACCACAACGGAGGAGATGTGTAGAAATTCCTAACAACTGCAGAGTTAATCCCAAACATTGAAATCTTTCCTCTTTATTTAGATCATCATCTCATTATGAACCACACACTGGTATTTGACCTGTAATATGCTTCACATAATCTTAACACACCGATCCCAGATTCATAGATCTCGTCTCACTCAGTATGAATTGTTCAAACAACCAATCACCCCAGACATGACCGACAGTCCCACACGATGACACAATGTGCCAATAGCCCACACTTTGAATATGATACACAAGGAAATGACTCAAGAAGGGACTACTCAACTCACGCAACAACATGAACTTTCCTCAGAAAAATAGGAAGTAAAACACAAGACAATGATTATAGGAACCCTCCTCAACATCGCACTGTTGCGGCGTGCGACCCGATTCAAATAACATAACCGTGGCGGCGTACCACCCGATCCTATAACAAAACTTACATAATGAAATATATATGCGGAGCTGAATTGATCAATATTACAAATTACTGAATATCGGTCACAAGCACGATGAGTGCAGAATGCCATTCTGGGGAGACCAATAGAGCCATATGCTACAAAACTCAAGCACAGTTAAGGTGCGATTTATAATATGAATCCCAGGAGCCATCCTGCTCACATAACCTCATCACTACGCGGAATCTCATCACATAAGAAATCACCAAGCTGCTTCACAACTCACACAGCAAAATCTTAATATCACATTAATTCACAGAGACGGAACAATACATGATATTCCAACACCCCTCCTTGAGGAGAGATATCTTGAAATGAACACATCTGACTCGCATGAAGCCCATAATCTCGTTTAAATTCATACATACACTTCAAGCCGATTCTGCTCGCACTGAACTAGGCTGATAGCCTTACCCGGGTCTAAAACAACCCACTTCCTTTCATAACACGCTAGAACAACCATCATAGCCGGGACAACACCCCACAACTCACAACAAAGATTAACTGAACGCCTTCCTAGCATACATCCTCAAATCAACAACATTGCCCTTC
This sequence comes from Nicotiana undulata, assembly GCA_005239495.1. Lineage (NCBI taxonomy): Eukaryota > Viridiplantae > Streptophyta > Magnoliopsida > Solanales > Solanaceae > Nicotiana > Nicotiana undulata. The sequence continues at coordinate 9,497 of ML244649.1, read as the reverse complement.
CTCAAACTCGGTCAAATCATTCAATCCATCAGGTGACTACAAGTCACACTTATGCAATCTTCCCGCGGTCATGCTCCCACGACCTTCCACACATGGTGACAAATGTGCACATCCATACTACCGACCACCCTACGGGTGTAAAACAATTCAAGGACCCATGATCAGTATACAAAGCCTCTTTTACCAAATACCGATTTCAGGTGACACTGAAGATAACACCAGCTTACTCTAGACATTCAAATCCCTTCTTCTTGCTCACCCGAGCTCATGAAATCCTTGTCAACATCGAACCGCAATCTTGATCCTTACTTCCAATTATATACTGCTTACCGCACCTAACAGGCCAATATGGAATAACATAGGAATTCCATCATAACTCCTGAACCACTAATAGGGTGAACACTTCATCATATAGAAACCTTTTTCTTACCTCAATTCACGATAACCATAACAACACACGAGCGAATTCTCAGAATCACAATACATGCAAATCCTTAAGTAGTGGTCTGAACCACCATAAACCTTCCGGGATCCGCCTACACCTGACAGGCCATAGCACTTGAATGCTTCCAAATGTAATCTATTACGACGACCGACATGCCCCACACACATCTGCACAAACCATACACATACTCAATCATACCGAAAGAACTGATCACTATCGTACATGTGCCATTTCAACCATGGCTAATCAACCTATCTCCTTTTAATCATCTTTAATTGCCTTAGAGATAATAGTAACTTCCTTTAACTCATAGCAAACTCAACCCTCACTCACCCTAGGTGACCTTGATTCACGAGACCATGCTGCCTAAATCCCGCAACCCGTCTCACACCATCCTGATGATCTTCCTACAACCCGGAGTCTATTTCTCTCACTACTTCAATACCATCCTGCATGCTGAAAATAACATAGAACACTCCAATAAGTTTCCTCCTCCTCAGAGATTATACTGCAAAAGCTCGATTCTTAATCATGTTGCTGCCTGAAACCCTTAAACACCACAGTCTCTAACTTTCGAATTCACTAGGACCACTGCTGAGAGTCACCCACCCTGATTGGCCCCGAATACAATCAACTCCAAGGTTCTTCTAGCACATGAACATGATCTCAACGAAGCACGTGACTGAGTCACTACCCTACAACTTGCCTATGCCTTAAGCATAAATTCTGAACCTTTCCAAGCCTAATCCCTGGTGCAATAGGACCTACTTGCACATATTTATCCGATCCCAAGCATAACCACCATTTTATCCTTTTCCTCAGCTAAACAACTTGCCAACTTGCCGGCAATTCGCGACCCCATGAGAACACAATCCTACAACCCAACTGCAGGAGGTGGGACTCCCCCACTTAGCCCGAAGCTACTCTTGCACCACTCTAGACCCTGCTGAAATCCTTTCTCCTTGCTAACATGCTCTTGCTCAACCAATCCGTCAGCCCTTCCAAATTTCTCCTGTTAGCATTCCTTAAATATTTGGATTCTCTAGAACCCTTCGCACATTCTACCTCCTACCGACTAGCCACTAGGACCTCTCACAGAACTTTCCAGACCCACAACCGCTAACCTACTCACAGAAGATAACCCACATGTGGAGACTCACAAACTGACACCTTCCACTACGCTGTGATGCACACTCTCCACAACTTAAAGACCCCCATCCTAAGCATGTACCCATTTACCAACTTTACCAGCCTGCCCGCTCCTCCTGGACATCTACTAACTGCTCCACCACATCTTCCGATCCACTACAGCTCTCAAAGCACTCCAACTTTTCCTCAAGTTAGGCAGCCGTCTTACCACTGAACTCATACGCTTCGTTGCCTCTCTCCCACTTTAGTTAAACTCATTCCCTTCAGCACTACCTGACTTCCTTCTCTTATGCCTGGCCCCTTTTATAACCTTGGCCGCTGCCTAACACTTCTCACATGACTTCCTTCATTGCATGCTTCTTAATTGCGGCCTCAACTCCATATCGTTCTTTGCAACACCTAAACCAGCAGATCACCATAACTTCGACTCCGCAAAAATCATCTTTCTCGAGCTGCCTTCATTAGAGACGACTATTCAATTCTGAACCACCCCACCACGATCTCTGACAACCGCTTCTTCAATGCTTTGTCGCAGTACTTTGACCCTGTTCCACCGAGGAAACCATGGCACCGACGAACTTAACACATTCTATTCGATCAAACACACCGATACCACATCACGGATGAAAACTCCACCTCGCTTGATAGCACCAAGTCTCATTACTTTATCAACCCCCACCTGACCATTCATAGCCCCAATGCCTTTCCTTTGTCGGAACTAAAACACTGAAATCTCGAAACCACGCCCTGAGAAGACCTCCCTTCAAGCCATTCATCACCCCAACATATGGGCAAGCATTCTACCATCGTATCGACATCGCGCGATAACCAATCGTGAGCGTCATCACAACCCGGGCATGATCTCAAAGCCCTCAGAATCACAGCTACTGGGCTGAAACACATAATATTCTCCCACAAAGCCACGACAATAGCCTCAATCAACCTCGCAGGGAGGAACATCCCGCACCACATCCATAGTATCATTTAAATTCCTCGAAATCCTGATTCATAGCAAGCGCTTCGCGACGCGTAAGATTGAGTGGGAAGAAACATAGGCATAAGCCTTAAAGGAATCAAATCGCACGACAAGGAATCAAGAACGGAAGCACTCCTAATAACCCTGTAGCCTCTCGAAGATAAGTACAGACGTCTCTGTACCGATCCGCAAGACTCTACTAGACTTGCTCTTGACACGTGAAACCTACGTGAACCTAGAGTTCTAATACCATGTTGCCACAACCCGAAATCCGTACTGTCGTGATGGCGCCGGACACCGCTGTCAGGCAAGCCACTCATTAGTCGGTTGAAGTAAACCTCTGTTTTATCATTTTCGAAATCGTTACCTTTCATTGCATTTCATAATTAAACATATAAATCTTCGTTAATTGAATACTACAACAAATCAATTCAGTTTAATCAATTAAATCCCACCACCGTACTATGAAGGTACATGTGCAGCAAAATGCACAACAAGTGTAGTATGAGTACAAAAACAACGTGTACTCAGTAAGTATCCCGCCTAACCTCAGAGAGGTAGTGACGAGAGGTCAAATTAGACACTTGCTATAAGTCACTCTAGTATAATTTAAGTGAGAAGATAAGCATGAGTATCATAATCAATTAATCAAACAATCGGAGATTAGAAACATCAATAAATATCAATTTGATCCACATTTTTCTTTCACATTAAACCTTCGTCATTTCAGTTGGCCATTAAATAATAATCAGGAGCAATAAGTATAGACTTATTTCACATTCTTGTATATCAATTCTGATTCTTTTTAACTGACATATTCATAACTCTTTAGGCCAATAAACAAGTATAAGTCATAGGAAATATGCAGCATTTATCATGCGCAACAAATATGCCGAGGGTCGAACGGCGCGGATCAACAATAATAAAATGTGCACTGCCGAGGGTCGAACGACTCGAACCATAGATGCATATATTTTCCCGCTCGCGAATCGATCATGCGACGCGGTCAGCATAATAACAATACGGCTAGCCTGCTTGCGAATCATACATGCGACTCAGGTGATCATATGTACACATATTCACATAAAAGATCCATATTTTTATTCAAGAAAATAGTTTCTCCTAGAAGTGGTAAAATTCTCTTTAATTAAACATGAAGATAGTATTTAGAATATTTTTCTGGAAATTCGTTTGTCAAGTTTTAACAATACTCGATAAAATAATCTTGCCAGGAAAAAAATAATCCACAAGGAAATCCATCCTCTTTCCAAATAATTAAGAAGAGTACACCCTAACCCTTTTTAGGAAAATAAATTACCAATTCCGTAGCATTATCAGTCTGAAATTAAGATAGGATCACATGTACAACACGTAAGGCATACTAGTGGGTCCTAGACTACCCGGACATGGCATAATAGTAGCTACGCACGGACTTCCGTCACCTCATGCGCATGTAGCCCCCGCAATTAATGGCATGTATTAATTTAGTTCACCTATGGGGACAATTCCCCTCACAAAGTTAGAAAGGAGACTTACCTCGCTCAGAAATTCCATAAACGGCCTCCAAGCCTTCCCGACGACTCCAATCGATGCACAACTCTCCAAAACTACCCAAATGATGATGAACCAATGAAAATATACTCAAATATTTGCTAAAAATTCAGATTATATAATTTCCCTACTCTGCTAAGTGAAATGACCAAAATGCCCTCGGACCCACGTGCACGGACATCGATATTTCTTGAAGAACATCTCTACATATAGCTTTACTAGTTCAAATATGCAAATTACGCAAATACTCGAGCTCAATTCGTGGCTAAAATCTAATTTATCAAGTTCTAGGTTTTCTTTCAAAAATCCCAATTTATTACTAAATTCCCATGTTCAAATCCATGTACAACCTTGTATTTAACTTGGAAACATCAAGGAGTTACTTACCTCGTGATTCCTGACGAAAACCCTCTCTTGAAGTTCCTCCAAAATCGCCTAAACCAAAGAAGAAGTGAAGAAATGACCAACAAATTCTCGGTTTTAAAAAAATAATCTGCCTAGGCCATTTTCGCACATGCGGTCCAATAGCCGCTCCTGCGGCTCCGCACCTGCGGAAAGTCCATCGCAGGTGCGGCTCTGACTCCACCTAGCAACTCTCGCACCTACGACGCCCTTAGCCGCACCTGCGACTCTGCACCTGCGGCCAAATCCTCGCAGGTGCGCTCACACCAGATGACAGCAACCTTCAGCTTTCTTCAACTTCAAATATTGATCTGTTAACCACCCGGAATCCACCCGAGGCCCCCGGGACCCCGTCCAATTACACCAACCTGTCCCAAAACATGATACGGACTCGCTCGAGGCCTCAAATTACACCAAACAACATCGAAACGACGAATCGCTCCCCGATCCAAATCTTTAAGAACTTGAAATTCCAAACTTTCACATTTGATGCCAAAACCCATTAGATCACCTACGATTGACCGCAAATTTTTCACACAATTCATATTCAACATTACGGACCCGCTGCAACTTCCGGAATCGCATTCCGATCCCGATATCAAAATTTCCACTTCCGGTCGGATTTTCTCAAAATCCTTCAAATTTCTATCTTCAGCCAAATGACTTCAAAATAACCTACCGACATCCGAATTCACTTCCGATCGTGCTCCCAACTCCAGAATCACCATATGAAGCGATTCCCAAACTCGGAATCCCAAACGGACATCAATATCTCTGAAATGCGCTTCAAGCAAAACTTAGGAGATTCCTTCAAAAATGTTGTGTTCCACAATATACGCCGGAACACTCCCGGGTTATCCAAAACACGATCCGGACATACGCCCAAGTCTGAAATCATCATACGAACCTGCTGGAACCTTCAGATCCTGATCCCGAGGTCGTTCACTCCAAATCCCAGTCTTACTCAATATCTTCAACTTAAGGCTTCTGAAACGAGAATTTTCCTTTCAATTTGACTCCGAACCTTCTGAATTTCAATTCTGACCATACACACAATCACAATACCCGAAATGAAGCTGTTCATGACCCCTAACTGCTGAACGACGCGTTGGATCATAAAATGACCGGTCGGGTCGTTACAGGTCACAATTCAATAAAAGTTTTCATTTTCCCCACGAATGGAAACTGGGGCAAAATTTTGAGGAGGACCCTCAAAATTCCGAAACAAGTTCAGCCAATCGCCGCACGAGCAACAGCCAGAAGTATTCACCCATCAAACTGGGGCAGAATTTTGAGGAGGACCCTCAAACCTCCGTAGCAGGAGAGGTTGCAATGTCTCGGACCGCGTCCCAGTCGTCGGTTCATCTAAAAAACTATTTTTAGATTATATGCTTATACAAAATCATGCATATTTATTTTTTGAAATAGCTTGTTTAGCAAACGCTACCCCAGTGATATAGACATTATCATCACAATCAAGTAAACACGACAAGCAAAGCCAGCAGGGATAAGAACTAACCTTCCCTTTACAGAACTCACGATTTTTCTCTGGATGCAGGCACAAAGATGGCAAAGGCCCCAAAACATATTATACTCCTGAAGAACACACATTTCTCAAATACACACTTCTCAAGCTCGTCGCACACACCGACATTTATAACCATCACAAATGGTACTTCACTTATCTCAATACTCACAACAATCATATCGCCGTAATTTATCACAAGCTAAGAACTCTTATATGCATTTTTATTTTTTGCACTTACATTGCATAAGGCTACCATTCTGCCTTCCGAGGTTAAACGCTACCTCCATCTGCATCTGCATTGCATAAGGCTACCTTTTTGCATTCCGAGACTAAACGTTGTCTCCATCTGCATCTGCATTACATAAGGCTACCATTCTGCCTTCCGAGGTTAAACGCTACCTCCATCTGCATCTGCATTGCATAAGGCTACCTTTCTACCTTCCGAGACTAAACACTGTCTCTATCTGCATCTGCATTGCATAAGGCTACCATTCTGCCTTTCGATACTAAATGTTGTCTCCATCTGCATCTGCATTGCATAAGGCTACCTTTTTGCCTTCCGAGACTAAACGTTGTCTCCATCTGCATCTGCATTACATAAGGCTACCATTCTGCCTTCCGAGGTTAAACGCTACCTCCATCTGCATTTGCATTGCATATGGCTACCTCTCTGCCTTCCGAGACTAAACGTTGTCTCCATCTGCATCTGCATTTATTTCTTGCATAAGGCTACTATTCTGCCTTCCGAGGTTAAACGCTACCTCCATCTGCATTTGCATAAGGCTACCATCCTGCCTTTCGAGGCTAACACTGCCTCACATTTACTTTTCAAAGCAAGCACTATCTCTGTCATTATTTACTTCGCTTCCTTTCGGGCTAAGCTCTGCCCCTTTAATTCGCAAGACTAAGCTCTGTCTTGTTAGCATCATACTATTGCATTTTCATGGGCTGAAATATCGCCAACCTATCCAAAGGTGTCATAGTTCCGAGGCACCATCTTCATGGCCCGAGAACACCATGTCATGGCCTGAGGATCTTTTTATCAGCTTGCATATCATTATTCAAAGGCATCATGGTTTGGAGGCACCATCTTCATGGCCCGAGAACATCATTTCATAGCCAGCGAATCTCGCATCAAGCGATTCATAGTCCAGGACATCATGGTCTAAGGACATCATCCTCAACCGTCCAAAGACAACATTCATAGTCCAATGGGAATTTGCATCATGTTTAAATTACGCACAATATATGCTTGTTATTCATTTGCAGGAAATCCGGCTAGGAACATCCAGCCAGGCAGGAGCGGACCGCTCCAGTTCTCCTAACTATCCCGTAAGCCATTCTGTTCACCTTGCCTCGCACCTTATGTCCGTCCTTATAAAACGTCACCGGTATACTTTGTCGGTGACTCCCAAACTACATACGGCCTGATTCTTGTAAAACCAGGGATATGTGTGATGACCCAAAAGGTCATCCTAAGTAATTCTAGCTAAATATGTGTTCCGAGGCCTAGAAAGCCTCCGTTAATCTCACCTCGATATGCGTGTGTAGCCCGGACATGTAGCCGGGAAGCTTCTATGTGAAAATTTGATAAAAATGGGATTTTGAATGAAATAATTGAATAAAGTTGACTTTGGTCAACATTTTTGGTAAACGGATCCGGACCCATGATGTGACGGTCTCGGAGGGTCCGTAGGAAAATATGGGACTTGGGCGTATACCCGGAATCGAATTCCGAGGTCCCAATCCCGAGAAATGATTTTTTAAAGAAAATTATTTTCTGAAAATAATAAAGATTTTTGAAAATGAACTTTGATGTGGAAATCGTGTTACCGGGCCCGTATTATGGTTTCGGAGCCCAGAACAGGTTTATTATATGTTATGAGACTTAGCTGTGAAATTTGGTGTAAAACGGACTTGAGATGACGTGATTCGGATTAAAAATGGGAAATTTAGAAGTTTATGAAGTTTGAGAAAATTTTATGAGTTTTAAGGTGTAATTTGATAATTTTGATGATATTTTGGTCGTTTAAATGCTTGAACAAGTCTGTAGGTTGTATTGGGAGACGTGCGTGTTTTTGGTTTTGAGACCCGAGGGCTCGGGTGAGTTTCGGGTAGCTAACGGGGTGTAAAAAGATAGGAAAATCTGGTGTTTCTCCTGTTTCTGGTGTCAGGCCTTTCCTTCAGTGCGATCGCATATGCAAATCCGCGATCGCACAACATTAGGCTGGTAGGGGCAAGGTTTACTCTATGCGATCGCATAGAGTTGTCCGCGATCGCATAGTGTGTAGGTGTGATAGGGTGGGGGCTGGGTAGTTACTCAGTGCGATCGCACTGCACTTGTCCGCGATCGCAGTAGTATAGGTCCAGGCTTCACTGCGGTCGCATCCCTTGTCCTGCGATCGCACTTCACAGGATCCCTGACTCTATGCGATCGCACACCCTTTTCCGCGATCGCATAGAGTTATTCGCCCATCTGTACTTTTAAACCCCAAAACAGAATTCAATACGGGAATTCCTTAATTTCAGTCTTCTCCTCAATCCTCAACCCCCATTGATGAGCCTCAAGCTAACTTCCCTCCATATACACTTGGGTAAGTGATTTTAACATTAATTTCTTCCCCTTTC
>ML244647.1:2580-14395 GCA_005239495.1 Nicotiana undulata | reverse complement strand
AGAGGATGATGGAAACGACTCAGACATATTTAGTAAACCTGTTCCTCCCTCCGAAAGGATGGTCTGGCTCTGATACCACAGTATAAGGAACAGAGCAAGAGACTCCAAGAATCTGATAAGGAATCACACGAAGAACCAGAGGTAAGTATCTCCCATCTTAAAAATAAAATAAAGTTCCTATCTAAGAAAAAACTCTCTGAGTTGCTACTTGATTTCATAGATGATTATGAGGAAACAACCAAAGAGAAGGATCAACTCTCTAAAGAATGTGCAATGCTAAAAGAAAAGTGCATGAACCTGGAAATCAGAGTTAGTGAATCTGAAAAGAAAAACACTGTGTTGTTGAACAAGGTTCATCCACTTGAGACGGAGATTCTAGAACTAAAATTTGAGAACTTAAAACTGAGATTAGGATCTAGTAAAAAGGTTGTTGATCACTCTCATGTCATGATAGAATAAAATTTGGAAAAACTAAAAGATAAAATGTATGCCAAGGATGAACAGATAAGATCACTTAAAGAAAAGCTTGGCGAAGTCAAACATGATATAGATATAACTTGTAAATGGAATAAATCCTCTGATGCCTTGACATGGCTTCAAGAGAATCATAGTAGCAATAGGAGAGGCCTTTGTTTTGGGAGTCAACTTCCCAAGTGGGATACCAAAAGCAAGTATCTCACTCTCCCTGAAAATAAAATCTGCACCCACTGTGGTAAGACTGGCCACTACAAATATGAGTGTACTGCAAAAGAGCAGGCTAGTCGAAAAAATGAGAGGTTTGTTAAAAAGAAAAACTGGCTACCAAATTGGGCCAGAAAAAATTTGATTCATCCATTTTCTCATAGAAAAGGACCCAAACTAGTTTGGGTTCTTAAAACTAACCCCTGATTTCCTTTTGTAGGTACAAGTGAGAGGAAGGAGCCAAATTTGGTTTTTGGATAGTGGCTGCTCAAAGCATATGACGGGGAACAAGGAACAATTCCTTTCACTTGAAAAAATCCTTTGGAAATGGAAAGAAAGGTGAAATTATAGGGGTTGGCAAAGTAGGTAAGGATGACACACGTTCCATCGAACATGTGTACTTGATAGATGGCTTGAAATATAGCCTGATCAGTGTGTCACAATTGTGTGACAGAGGTAACCTGGTTGCTTTCACTTCCACAAAATGTTTTGTGATTAACTTGCTTACTGACAAGATTGTTTTGCAGGGAAAGAGAATGAATAATATCTATGTCATAGACTTGTCCACACTCTCTGAAAATGAACTCACTTGCTTAAGTGTTTTGGACAGTGATCCCCTCCTTTAGCAGAAATGAGTTGGACATGCAAGTCTAAATCATCTTAACAAATTAGTCTCTAAGGACTTAGTGGTGGGACTCCCCAACATTAAGTTCAAGGAAGACAAAGTTTGTCAGGCATGTGCAAGGGGGAAGCAGGTAAGATCCTAATTCAAAAGTAAGAAAATAGTCAGTACCACTAGGACGTTGGAACTGGTTCATCTGGATCTGGGTGGTCCAATGAACTCTGAGCAGAAGTGGTAAGAAATATGTGATGGTGTTAGTTGATGATTACTCAAGGTTCACGTGGACCTTATTTCTGGCATCTAAGGATGAAGCATTTGATATGTTCATCACATTTGTTAAGAAAACTCAAAATCAGTTAGGACATCAACTAGCATCAATAAGATCTGACCATGGTACTGAATTTGAAAATGCTAAGTTTGCTGAGTTCTGTGATGAACATGGTATCAATCACAACTTTTCTGCCCCTAGAACCCCACAGCAAAATGGGGTTGTGGAAAGAAAGAATAGAACTCTTGAAGACATGGCAAGAACCATGCTTCTTTCTAGCAAACTACCACACAGCTTCTGGGCAGAAGCAATAAACACTGCTTGCTATATAATCAATAGATGCATGACCAGGCCACTGGTAGGGAAAACTCCCTATGAATTACTTAAAGGGAGAAAGCCCAACATATCCCATCTTAGGGCTTACGGATGTAAATTCTATGTGCTCAATAATGGCAAAGATTCCTAAGGTAAATTTGATCCCAGAAGTGACGAGGGAGTATTCTTGGGATATTCATCACATAGTAAAGCCTATAAAGTGTACAATAAAAGAACTATGTGTGTAGAAGAGAGTGTGCATGTTGTCTTTGATGAAAATAACACTCTTTCTGAGAGACAGGATCCAGAGGATGAGGAGCTTGGACTGGTGAGAAGCAGTGAACACATTGAAGCAGCCATGGAAGATGGAACAGGTGATGTACCGGGTTCAACTACCTCAGGCAACATGACATGGGGAACTCAACATGTGAACCCTGACCCTGATCCTGTTCCACAACAACAAAACAACATGGAACTATCCAGAAGCGAACAACTAGTACTCAAACCACACAGATATCAGAGTTCTCACCCTCTTGAGAACATCATAACAGATTTGTCATACGGAATCAAAACAAGAGCTTCCTTGAAAAATCTGTGTGCGTTTGATGCCTTCCTATCCTTAATCGAACCAAAGAACATTGGTGAAGCCCTACAAGATGCTGATTGGGTAAATCCCATACAAGAAGAACTTAACCAGTTTGAAAGAAGTCAAGTATGGCACTTGGTACCCAGGCCACTAGACAGATCAGTAATTGACACTAAGTGGGTCTTCAGGAACAAGCTCGATGAGGATGGAAATGTTACAAGAAACAAGGCAAGACTGGTTGTTCAAGGGTATAGTCAAGAAAGGGAATTGACTATGATGAGACCTTTGACCTTGTGGCAAGACTGGAGGCAATCAGACTTCTTAAAGCATTTGCTGCACATATGGAATTCACTCTCCATCAGATGGATGTCAAGAGTGCCTTTCTCAATGGCTATTTGAAGGAAGATGTATTTGTCAAACAACCTCCAGGTTTTGAAAGCAAGGAGTCACCAGACCACGTATACAAACTTGACAAGGCTCTCTATTGTCTCAAACAAGCACCTAGAGCATGGTATGAGAGGCTATCAAAATTCATGTTAGAACATGGGTACAAACGAGGAAAAATTGACAGCACCATGTTCTTAAAGGAAGAGGGTAAAGAACTCCTGGTTGTGCAAATATATGTGGATGATATTATATTTGGGGCAACTACTGGTTCATCCGTTGATAAGAAGATATACATAGGGATGATTGGGTCTCTATTATATTTCACTGCCAGCAGACCTGATATTGTGTTCAGCGTGGGACTGTGTGCTAGTTTTCAGGCAAATCCAAAGGAATCTCACCTCACTACAGTGAAGAGAATTTTGAGATATTTGAAAGGCACCACATATTTGTGCCTTTGGTATCCTAAAGGTAGTAATTTCGACCATGTAGGATATGTTGATGCTGATTATGCAGGCTTCCTGGTTGACAGGAAAAATACTTCAGTCATGGCTCACTTCTTGGGCTCCTTCCTTGTGTCTTCGGCCACCAAGAAACATAACTCAGTAGCTTTGTGTACTGCTGAGGCTGAATATGTTGATGCAGCCTCTTGATGTGCTCAGTTGCTGTGGATTAAGCAACAACTCATGGACTTTGGGATAGATGTAGGATGCATTCCTATTTTCTGTGATAACACTAGTGCCATTAGTATGACGAAGAACCCAGTTCATCATAAGAGAACTAACACATAGATGTTAGGCACCATTTCCTGAGGGATAAATATGAAAAAGGAATTATCTCAATTTAATTTTGTGCTACTGATCAACAAATTGCAGATATCTTTACTAAAGCACTGAGTAGGGAGCATTTTGAGAGAAACAGACTTGAATTAGGGATGATTAAAATCACCTAATTGGAAAAACAAAAATGAAAAAAACTTTTGAAAAAGAAAAACAAAATTGGCTAGAAGACTTAACTTAGGTACTTAACCAGACTAATCATTGCTCAGTATCATGTCTTTATTTCCATACTCTCTTTCCATGTATTAATATGATTCCCTTGGTGCTAATGATGTTTCTCCATCTTTGTAAATTGAGGCAAATTAAAGATTTTAACAAGATGAACCTGGTTCATCCATGCTGGTTCATCTGACTATCAAGGTACGTACTCATCTCCATAAGTTTATTAAATCAATTACAGTCATACATGAGCAGGACTCTATCTATATTTGGTTCACATTCAAATACTTCACAATTACCCAAAATTGAACCAGTTTCAAGAAGTCCCGTTTCTACTTAATTAGCCTAGTTTTTAGGGTGTTTGTAGCTGTCTAATCAATGTCAGTCCTGTATCGATTAGACTTCCACTCGAGTAAATACATTGCTCATTGTAAAATTCTCAGCCACATCTTATAAAAGGGTCATCATTACTCCCCTCTTCATAACTAAACCGTCGAACCAAGTACATCTCCCTTCTCTCAAACCAAAACTGATCAACCTTTCGTCTTTGCTTAAACACTCATAACAATGTCATCACCACCTCCTGCTTCTTCATCTTCTTCATCACAAAATCGTGATACGATGGAGGACTTTATGAGTTTGATTCTAATTCTCCATCCGTGTACAATTCTCAATCACCAGAAAGAACCTCAACCCCTAGAAACCCTCTTATTCCTGAACCAACACCTAACCCTAACCTAGCCCCCCGTGGTCGTCGTGTAAAGGTTCTTGCCAGAAAATCAATGGCTTTTGGGTCCCGTGCAAGATTCCTGTAGGAAATTATGTCGGCTGAAAAGAATAATAACTCTGAATCATCAAGTGAATCTTTTAAATCAGCCAACGAGGATGAAGCACCTGGTTCAACCAATTCTGAGAAAGGTAATCCTGAAATCAATTCTGCAATTGCTACTACTGAAAATCGGATCATCTTGGTGGGGTCGGTAGTTGATGTTGAAGTGTCAAATAGGCAAAGAAAATTGAGAAAAGGTAAAATTCTTGAGAGAGAGGGTGAAGAAACTTTTGTAAGGGGATCTGGAGAGGATGGCACCACTTTGGCTCTCTGTGGTCCCATTCCTGAGAATGTTGAAGGAGATGTCACAAACCTAGGGGGAACTAGTGTAGTCGAGGAAGTAGCGGCAGGTCTAGCAAGCTTGAGGAAAGGAGCAGATGAACCTATTTCATCTGGGGACGAGAAACTGGCTGAAAAGCTAAAGAAACTGGGGGAGTCCTATAACCCTAAGAAAAGGAGGACTCAGAATTCCAAGAAAGCATCTACCCCAGTTCCTCCAAAGAAGAGGAAAGCTACTGTTTCTGCTGATGCTCCTGTCCCTAAGGTGCGTGCTACTCGTAATACTGTGAGACACGAAGAACAAAAGTTGGAGAAGGCTCTGCAAAAGAGCAGGAAAAAGAAGGCGGCAAAGGGTAAAGCTAAGATTGGAGAGCCTGTTGAGGCTGTTGTTATTGTAGAGGAGACGTTGGACCTGGTCCAGCAAGAGGAGCAGCTTGCTCCACTTGTGGTTGGGACACCGAAACCCAAAAAGGCTAAGGCTTCTTCAAAGAAGTGAGCTGCTGTGTCCGCCGCAACTCCAAGCACTGCCAAAAGGACCAGGTCCAAGGGAAAGAAAGTGAAGGTTGTGGGGAAATATGGTGATGCAGACGGGAGTGGAGAAGAAGAGAAGGAAGATGATGTGGAGACTGACAGAATCATAATGTTTGGCAAGCGAACAATCTTGAAGGGCAAGTCGTTCAAAGATCTAGAAGAGCCTGGAATGAGACACTTACAGGACACTCTAGACGTGCAAGGATGGAAGGACATGGTCCTTCGCATGGAAGGCAGGCTAGCAAGGGCTGAATTGGTGGAATTCATGGGAAATGCCATTGTCAAAGACGACAGGGTCACCTCTATGGTCAAAGGAGTTCATGTTTCCTTTGATGCTAAAGAGCTGGGTGAAATTCTGAACATACCAGCTGAGGGCTATGAGGACTACACAAGGCATATATGGCCTTGTCTAGATGAGATGGCCTCAACAATCAACATAACCAGATTCTTCAGTGACAATGAGAGGGAGATTGAACCCAGGCCGGTCTACAAAAGTGAAATGAAGCCAGAGCACAAGTTGTTCTTCGAGTTTTTCATCAAATTCCTGCTGCCCAGACAAGAAAAAAGGCACATAGCCAACTATATGGATATGACTCTGCTTGAGTGTATATACAGGGGAAAGCAAATCAATTGGCCAACTTTCATCATCCAACTCTTGGACAGAGTTGTGAATTGAACCAAAGAACATACAATCCCATATGGATTCATTCTGACAGTTGTGCTTGCACAATTTGGGGTTCATGTGAAGAAGGCTGAAATGGTGACTGCCAATGATTATTTTGGGAAGGAAACTTTGCGGACATATGATTACATTCATTCCTGCAGATGAACCTAGTTCATCTAGGAAGCAGCTGGTCAACAACAAAGTAAGAACTCTGGTGCAGGAAAGCGAGATCAAGGATATGGAGATCCTTCATTTGAAATCTCGTGTGATTGATGTTGAAGCTGAGCGGGATGCTCTCAGGGCTGAACTAGCAAAAGAGAAGGAAAAGAAAGAGGGTGTTCTTCAGCAGATGCTTTCTCTTCTACAAACCAAGACCACAACCTCCTCTGCACCTTCCCATCCTTATGCTGTCCAGAACTACCAAATTACCCCATCTATGACCCAATTCGGGATTTTGTTCCTGTTTCTGTTTTTTTAACTCTGTTTTGCTCATGGTTTTTCGTTGTTTTTGTTAAATTTTCTGGTGTTTGATGTGCGTTTCTAATCAATGAAGTTTGTTGTTTAGTTATTGACTTGTCTCAATTTCTTATTTAGCTTACATTTATTGGTTTCTTGTTTTGATTATTCATGTTTTGCACCTGCAGTTGCCTCAAATGGCCATGAGTAATAATTAATATATCTAGTAAGTGTATCATTTTGCACCTTTTCGATGATGCCAAAAGCAGGAAGATATGTGCTGACTTTTCAAAAAAAAATTAAGTGATATTTATAACCTAAATGAACCTGGTTTCTTTATGAATAATGCTTAAAATCGTACAAAGTGTTTGAAGTGTATACAGGATTAAGCACAAAGTTTTTCATCAACAAAAAGGGGGAATTTGTTGACCCAAGTCACTGCATAGTTTTGAAGATTGAAAAATATCTGACTAGTTGAACCAGGTCCATCAGAGCACACATACTTGAACTGAATGGCTGGCATATAAACTGTATATGCATAAGAGATAAATGAGATTGTAAAGTATCAATGAACCAAGAGATTGTCTCCAAAAGCGGAAAGGTTGCAAATTGATAAAGAGGATAGAAGTTGAATTCAGCAAGGATAGTAACAAAGGAAGAAAGTTGAGTTTAATTTGAACTCTTTCACCCAGTTAGAGTTGTACTAGAATTGAACGACAAACTCAACTACTGACTCTATAAATACTTGAAGTATTCCTGCTGAAATTCAAAACGCACAAGTACAGAAGTGAATCAAGATCTGAAAGCAAAATTCCCAGTTATTTTGCAAGCAGAATTATTGTGCGATACAAAGGCTACAGATCAGCTAGAAGAACCAGTTACATCGTTTGTGTATTGAGTCTAGTTGATTGTAGTAGGTTTTTTAATATTGTATCTTTTCAGCTTTCATAGAAGCAATTGTAATAGGTACACATTGTTCAAGTTAGAGTCTAGTTGATACGAAGGGATTAGAGTTAGTCCTAGGATTACAAAAGAGTTTCTTTTGTAAGTCCGTTTGGCTCAGAGTTTTTAGTGAAGAGTTTGAGCAAATCCTATTGAGGAGTAGGTCGTGGTTTTTTCACCTTTTGAGCCAGGTGTTTTCCACGTAAAAATCTGTGTGTTTTTACTTTACTGCTTTTATTATTCTGCACCAGTAGAAGTTGGAACACAAAGAAGAACCAAGTTTTTCTTGTGTGACAGCACTCGAAAAATTGGGTACCACACATTTAACCTATATTCTTGTCTGCTATTGACGTCTAAAACATCATATATGATGAGTAAATTTAGTGATTTGATGACATCAGAGTGGTTCTTCGCACGTTCGAGGACGAATGTTTGTTTAAGAGGGGTAAACTTTAATGACCCGACTGGTCATTTTTAGAATTAGCATTTCGTTTGGTGGCTTAAGGTCTCGAGCAGCTTCATATAATGTATTATGACTTGCGTGTGTGGTCGAGTTCGCTTTTCGGATGATTCGTAATTGATTTGGAAGAACAATTCTAGTTTTAGAAGCTTAAGTGAAAAGAGTTTACCGGAATTTAACTTTTGTGTAAACGACACTGGAATGGTGTTTTAATAATTCCAATAGCTTCGTATGGTGATTTTTGACTTAGGCATATGTCACAACCCGAAATTGCTCCGAAGGAGTCGTGATGACACCTAGTCTCTAAAACTAAGTAAACCTAACATTAACAGAAATAACGACAATACTTGCTAACATCGAACAATTTCGTAATAGAAAACTCTACATAATTTACAATCTCAAAACTGGTAGTACAAGTCATAAGCCTTTCTAGGAGTAGTTATACGAAATGAATACATCACTGTTCTAGAACAAAAGGAAACAATGGAAATAAGTACAATAGAATGTGACTCTAAGGCCTTCGAACGCACCAGCAGGTTTACATTGAGTCTCGACAACAACGATCCGCACAACTACTAACGATGAAATACATGGATCTGTACAAAAATATACAGAAGTGTAGTATGAGCACACCACATCGGTGCCCAATAAGTATGAAGACTAACCTCGGTGGAGTAGTGACGAGGAACAGTCAAGACACCTACTGGTCTAATAACCTGAACAGGATATTACATAAAGCTAACAAGATAAAGATATAAAAGTAATGCCAATAGCAGGAAGAAATAAAATTACAAACAGTAGAGACGATAAGGGGAAAACACTAATGGTGACGTAAAATAACCAAGTAATTAAACACCAACATCATTTGGATATCGACAAGTAAAAGTGTTCTCAAGTAAGGAAAACGATGTTAACTCAACCAATCGCATCGTTTCTAATACACAATTACAACCATCCTAATCCTCGTAATCTCATATCAAAATCACAACTTCAACACCTTTACACACGTGGCACTTTGTGCCCACATATTTCAATCTCAATTTCTATGGCAAAATCCATGTGCTACTCATTACATAATATATGTGTCAAAAGCTAATTAATATGTTCAAAAAGTTTAATTTATATATCATAAAGTAAATTTACAGTTTCTAGACCAAATAGGAAACCAACGAGAAAGATGAATTTATTCTTAGAAATCATTTGAGTGAAGAATATCACATTTCCAAATAATACTACAACATCGAATAAGATATTGCCTATAGCATAGGATTCATTAAACTAAAACTTATTAGCAATCCCCTTTTAAGTAAAATACGAACCTCAGAAATGTTAAGGAGATTTAGTTGAGAAACCAATTGAAATAAAATATCATAGTTATTAGAATCAATAATACTAAAATATATGTCGAGTTCTAATTTAAAAGTCATTCTAGGTAGCATGACATTAATTCCTTTATTTTAAATCACTATATTTATAACAACTCATTAGTGCGATAGGTAATGACTTAACGTAGTAAATTCACCTTGAAAATTAATTTACAGGAATAATAGTACTAGGAAAGATCTCAGGAACTGACGGAAAGGCAATAATGTCAATGATAATGACTAAATCCTCGAAAGACAGTGAAAACCTGAAAACACAAATTCTCAGAATCTCGTACGAAGGAACCGAAGCCAATACAATAAAATAGGGGATACAAAATACACATAATATGTTGCGGCGTGCAACCCTATCCCATCATATAATATGTTGCGGCGTGCAACCCTATCCCAAGTCCCATATTTTCCTACGGACCCTCTGGGACCGTCACATCACGGGTCCGGATCCGTTTACCAAAAATGTTGACCAAAGTCAACTTTATTCAATTATTCAATTCAAAAATCCCATTTTTATAAAATTTTCACATGGAAGCTTCCCGTCTACCTGCCCGGGCTGCGCACGCATATCGAGGTAAGATTAACGGAGGCNTCGAACGGATATAGTAAAGTACCTGAGTCTGAGAAAAGATGGGGGTAACGACTCCTCATATCGGACTCGAACTCCCAAGTAGCTGCCTCGACAGGCTGACCCCTCCACTGAACACGGACCAAAGGATAACTCTTCGACCTCAACTGGAGAACCTGCCTATCTAATATGGCTACTGGCTCCTCCTCATAAGTCAGATCCTTGTCCAATTGGACACCGCTGAAATCAAGAACATGAGATGGATATGCAATATACTTTCGGAGCATGGATACATGAAACACAGGATGCACTGCGGATAAATGCGGTGGCAAGGCAAGTCTGTAGGCCACCTCTCCTACCTTATCTAAAATCTCAAATGGACCAATGTACCTAGGGCTCAACTTGCCCCTCTTTCCGAATCTCATCACGCCCTTCATAGGCGACACTCGAAGGAATACCTGGNTGTGCTCAACTCTATGTGAGTGCCCAACTCTCTCTGAAATACTCTCCAGAAATGGAAGGTAAACTGAGTACCTCGGTCAAATATGATAGATAAGGGCACACCGTGCAATCTGACAATCTCTCTAATATAGATCTGAGCCAACTTCTCTGCTGAAGATGAAACCGCCACCGGAATGAAATGTGCTGATTTGGTCAGCCTATCTACCACAACCCATACTGCATCAACCATCCTCGGAGTCCGTGGGAGTCCAACTACAAAATCCATCGTGATACGCTCCCACTTCCACTCGGGAAGCTGAATCTGCTGCATCAAACCACCGGGTCTCTGGTGATCATATTTAACCTACTGACAATTCAAGCACCGATCCACATAAGCCACAATATCCTTCTTCATTCTACGCCACAAATAATGCTGCCGCAAGTCCTGGTACATCTTCGCGGCGCCCGGATGAATGGAATACCGGGAATTATGGGCCTCCTGAAATATCAACTCACGAATGCCGTCCATATCAGGAACACATATACGACCCTGCAATCTCAAAACTCCCTCAGCATCAACTGTGACTTGCTTGGCACGCCCGTGTCGAACCGCATCTCTAAGAGCACACAGTGACAATCATCATACTGCCTGGCGCAAATACGATCATATAATGAAGAACGAGCGACAGTATGGGCCAAAACACTGCCACCATCAGAAACCTCCAATCTAACAAATCTATTGGCTAACGCCTGAACATCCATAGCCAAAGGTCGCTCCCCAACTGATAGATAAGCCAAACTACTCCTGCTGACTGACTTTCGACTCAATGCATCGGCCACCACATTGGCCTTTCCCGGATGATAGAGAATGGTAATGTCATAATCTTTCAGCAACTCTAACCACCTTCTCTGCCTCATATTCAATTCCTTTTGCTTAAACATATATCGCAAACTCTTGTGATCAGTGAATACCTCACACGGTACCCCATACAAATAGTGCCTCCAAATCTTCAAGGCATGAACAATAGCTGCAAGCTCCAAATCATGGACTGGATAGTTCTTTTCATGAATCTTCAACTGACGTGAAGCATAGGCTATAACCTTCCCATCCTGCATCAACACTGCACCAAGCCCAACTCTCGAAGCATCAAAATACACGGTATAAGAACCTGAACCTGTGGGCAGTACCAACACGGGTGATGTGGTCAATGTTATCTTGAGCTTCTGAAAGCTCGCCTCACACTCCTCCGACCATCTGAACTGAGCACTCTTCTGCGTCAACTTGGTCATAGGGGCTGCTATAGATGAAAACCCCTCTACGAACTGGTAATAATAGCCTGCTAGGCCCAAGAAACTCCGAATCTTTGTGGCTGAAGTGAGCCTAGGCCAATCTCTAACTGCGGAAACTTTCTTCG
>MDKH01191789.1:0-15130 GCA_005239495.1 Nicotiana undulata | reverse complement strand
AAGTCCGAGGCAACCCAACCACGAAGTCCATGGTGATACGCTCCCATTTCCACTGAGGGATGGTCATCTGCTGAGTCAAGCCTCCTGGCCGCTGATGCTCGTACTTAACTTGCTGACAATTAAGACACTTGGCCACATACTGAATAATGTCCTTCTTCATCCGCCTCCACCAGTAGTGCTGCTTCAAATCACTGTACATCTTTGTAGCTCCTAGGTGAATAGAATACCGAGAACTGTGAGCCTCTGCTAGAATCCTCTCCCTCAGGCCATCAACATTAGGAACACACAATCGGCCCTGGAGTCGCAGAACACCATCCTCACCTAAAGTAATCTCCTTGGCCCTGCCCTGGACCACCGTATCCCGAATATCTGCTAGACGTGGATCATCAAATTGTCGAGCCTTAATCTCCCCCAATAGTGAGGACTGGGCAACCACATGAGCCAAAACTCGGCGAGGCTCTGAAAGGTCCAATCTCACCAAACGGTTGGCCAAGGACTGAATGTCCAAGGCTAAAGGCCTCTCCTCAGCTGAGATGTAGGCCAAACTACCCATACTCGCTGCCCGCCTGCTCAAAGCATCCGCTACTACATTCGCCTTGCTCGAATGATACAGAATAGTGAGATCATAGTCCTTCAATAACTCAAGCCACCTTCGCTGCCTCAAATTAAGGTCCCTCTGCTTAAGCAGGTACTGCAGGCTGCAGTGGTCCGTATAGACCTCACAAGATACACCATATAAGTAATGCTTCCATATCTTCAAAGCATGAACAATCGCCTCCATCTCCAAATCGTGCACATGGCAATTCTTTTCATGAACCTTCAGCTGCCGTGAAGCATAAGCAATAACCCTACCATCCTGCATCAACACACATCCCAACCCGACTCGTGAAGCGTCGCAATACACTGTATATACACCAGACTCAGAAGGCAATGATAACACTGGAGCTGAAGTCAATGCTGATTTGAGCCTCTGAAAGCTCGCCTCACAATCGTCGGACCACTGAAATGGAGCATTCTTCTGAGTCAATCTAGTCAATGGGGCGGAAATAGAAGAGAATCCCTCCACGAACCGACGGTAGTAACCTGCTAAACCCAGAAAACTCCTGATCTCTGAAGCTGAAGTAGGACGTGGCCAACTCTGAACTGCCTCAATCTTCTGCGGATCAACCTTGATACCCTCACCGGGCACCACATGCCCCAAGAACGCCACCGATTCCAACCAGAACTCACACTTGGAGAATTTAGCATATAGTTTTTGTTCTCGTAAGGTCTGCAGCACAACCTGCAAATGTTGCTCGTGCTCACCCAGGATCCGTGAGTAGATCAATATATCATCAATGAAAACAATCACGAATGAATCAATATACGACCTGAATACCTTATTCATCAAGTCCATAAAGGCTGTTGGGGCATTAGTCAAGCCAAAGGACATCACTAGAAACTCATAGTGGCCATATCTGGTGCGAAAAGCAGTCTTCGGGACATCAAAAGCCCGAATCTTCAGTTGGTGATAGCCTGACCTCAGATCAATCTTAGAGAACACACGAGCACCCTGTAGCTGATCAAACAAATCATCAATACGCGGCAGAGGATACTTGTTCTTGATGGTCACTTTATTCAGCTAGCGGTAGTCAATTCACATCCGCATAGACCCATCCTTCTTATTAACAAATAAGATTGGAGCACCCCACGACGACACACTTGGCCTGATAAATCCCTTGGCCAAAAACTCCTCAAGCTGCTCCTTCAACTCTTTTAGCTCCTTAGAGCCATGCGATAAGGAGGAATAGAAATAGGCTGAGTATCTGGAGCCAAGTCAATGTAGAAATCTACATCTCGATCTGGAGGCATGCCTGGAAGATCTGAAGGAAACACATCCGGAAACTCCCGAACGACAGGCACTGAATCAATGGTAGGAGACTCGGCGGTGGTGTCCCGCACATAAGCAAGATAAGACATGCACCCTTTCTCGACCATATGCCGAGCTTTCATGAAGGAAATGACCCGGCTGAAGGCACTAACTGAAGCACCCCTCCACTCTAACCTCGACAATTCAGGCATAGCTAATGTAACTGTCTTGGCATGGCAATCCAATACAGCATGATAAGGAGATAACCAATCCATGCCCAAAATAACCTCGAAATCAACCATATCAAGCAATAACAGGTCGGCTCTGGTCTCAAACCCGCAGAAAGTGATCACACACGATCGGTAAACCCGGTCTACCTCCACGAAATCGCCTACAGGAGTGGACACATACATGGGAGAACCCAAGGACTCACAAGCAACATCCAGAGAATGAGAAAATAATAGCGAAACATATGAATATGTAGACCCTGGATCAAATAGCACGGAAGCCTCTCTACCACAGACTGAAATAATACCTGTAATCACCGCGTCTGAGGCCACTGCATCTGCTCTGGCTGGAATAGCATAAAATCTGGCTGAAGCACCTGATGACTGAGCTCTCCCAGGACGAGCTAGAGCTGGATGACCCCCTCCTGACTGGCCTCCCCCCTAGGACGGCCCATGCCCACCTAACCTCCACCCCTAGGTGGTCGAACTGCTGGTGCTGAACCCCTGGGCTAGCGACTCTGTTGTACGGCCTTGCCCCGATATCTAGGACACTACCTCATCATATGGTCCAGCTCCCCACACTCGAAACAACCTCTACGTGCCATAGCCTGCTTCCCCGAGGAAGAAGAACCCTGAATAGCTGGAGGGCGGTAAGAATCATCTGGCATGGCACTAAAATAGGAGCCAGGGGATCTCAGATGGCTGGAATAACTGATGGGTGCACTTTGGGTAGTTGGTGGATGATAAGAGCGCTCTGGCGTGGCACTATACTGGGGCCTGACTGGAGCAACCCTAAGAGGTAAGGAAGGTGCTGCATAAGAAAGCCTGCTGGACTGACCACCTCCAAACTGACCCCTGCCTCTGGCTGGAGTACCCCTGAAATCACCTGCAAACCTGAACCTCTTGTCCTGCTGACCCTGCTGACCTAGCTGACCCTGCTCCCTGCCCCTCACACGGTAACCCTCGATACGTCGAGCTATCTCGACTACAAGCTGATATGGGGTACCCATCTCTACCTCCATGGCCATGGAAGTCCTGATACCCAGGTGTAAGCCTGCCACAAACCGTCGAACCCTCTCAACATCTGTGGGCAATATCATGAGAGCATGGCGAGACAACTCTGAGAACCTGGCCTCATAATCTGACACAGACATCTGCCCATGCTCTAATCTATCGAACTGACCCCGAAGCTCCTCCCATTCAGATGGTGGAATGTATCTGTCCAAAAATAACTGAATAAACTGCTCCCAAGCAACCGGTGGAGACCCTGCTGGCCTACTGAGTATATAAGACTACCACCAACGGCGAGCTCTGCCCTCAAGCTGGAAGGTCGTGAAATCTACCCCATGTGACTCTAGTATCCTCATGTTGTGCAGTCTATCCATGCACCTCTCGATGAAATCTTGTGCATCCTCTCCCCGCTCACCCCCGAAGGTCGGAGGGCGAAGATGGGTCCATCTACCCAGCAGCTTCTGTTGGTCCATCTCTGCGATTGGCCTGGGCTCTAGCGCTGCCACCCCAGGCTGAACCGCGATCACTGGTGGAATATCTGGAGTACGATGTACTGCCGTTGCTGGTCCTGTAGCCTGAGCGGTAGGGGACTGAACTCCCCCTCCTTCCTGAGAAGCAACAGGATATGATGGAAGTACACCCGCCTGTGACATAGTATCCATGAACCTCAGCATACGACCCATGACCTCCTGGAAGCCCTGCGTCGTCATAAAATCAGCTGGTGGTGGAGCTACTGGAGGCAGCTCATCCTGCTCCCCAACATAAGGGTCCTTAACCGGTGCGACCAGTACAGCTATGGGACGCCCTCGTCCCCTCCTACGAATAGGAGCCCTAACCCTGCCCCTACCACGACCTCAAGCGGCGAGGGTAGCAGCCTCCCCTAGACCAGGAACATGTGAAGCACGCGTCCTCACCATCTGTGAGAGAATAGAAGAACAGGTTTGAGTACATCATCAATGGAACGATAGTATATGAACAAAAGGATTTTCTTAACGCCCTATAGCCTCCTAAAGATAAGTACAAACGTCTCCGTACCGATCCGCAAGACTCTACTGGGTTTGCCCGTGACTCGTGAGACTACGCGAACCTTAAGCTCTGATACCACGTTGTCATGACCCAAATCCAAATTCAGGTCGCGATGGTGCCCAACAGCGGGTTAGGCAAGCTGATATGAAGTACACTAGGTGCTACCTGTCCCATATAATCTAAACCAGTCAACATTTACCACTTTTAAAAAAAAACTAAACATACTATGGCCTGGTTCAATAGTAAACAAAACCTGACTATGCCTAGCCAAGGTAAGGCATATATATAGATATGCAACCCAATACCAAAAATATACACGACGTGTGTGCCAGGAACTAGTGTCACGGGTGTCACGGGAAACTGCAGAATATACAATGACAAATTATATATATACATAGCCTCAGTTTGAATGTAAAAGACAAAGAATAAACAAAGGAACTCCAGGGTGCTGCCAGGAAGTCGCCAGGAAAGATAGCTCACCGTGAAGTATTATCACTCCGTCAATATCTATCACCAACCGGATAACCAGACGTACCAACCCCCGGACCTGTACAGTCAAGTACAGAAAAGAAAAAGGAAGTGCAACATGAGTACATATATATAAATATGTACCCAGTGAGTATCCCGTCTAACCTCGAAGAAGTAGTGACGAGAGGTCGACTCGATACTCACTAAGGTCCAGTAGTAATAAAGTAAAGCAGGATGTAGGGAAAGCAGTAGACATGTAGCAGGGTACAAATAATAAGAAGATATCATAGAGTTCTCAAATAATTACTCAAAACAATAACAACTTCCCTTTTAGTCTTTCTAAGACAATCGTCAAATCATAAGTCAGGAAACAATACCGAGAGGCCATGCGCACCGAAGAGTAAAACATTTGGCTGGAATCAGGGGGAAGAATAGCTATGCACTGCCGGAGATCGACTAGCCCGTACCAAGAGTGCATGCTAATAATGTAATCATACCAAAGAGCTATGCACTGCCGGGGATCGACCGGCCCATACCATGAGTGCATGCTTACCAATAACTCAACTACGCACTGCCGGGGATCGACCGGCCCGTACCAAGAGTGCGTCCATCAGTGTAATCACATCATATCATAATGTAACTTCGTCCATGCACTGCCGGGTATCGACAGGCCCGTACCGAGAGTGAATTCTCAAGTAAGTCCTTGTGCACTGCCGGGGATCGACCGGCCTGTACCAAGAGTGCACTATATATATTCGCCGTGGCGTACGGCCCGCTCCCCTAAGAGTGGAAGGAATCTCACGTCACTTGCGGAATGTAACTTGCAAAGCGATATCATACGTATACCAAATACTAGGTTCACTTCACATATCAAATCTTTCTAAATACTTAATCAATGAAATATTCAAGGAAACAATGCTACATCCAAGCAAGAATTATAACATATAAATCATTTCAAAGTAGAAGACAAGGCATGCTGTGATCCTAAAACTACCCGGACATAACAATAGTAGTTGTTACGTGCGGACTCTCGTCACAAGGTACGCACGCAGCCCCCGAATACAAACATATAACACATAGAACACCTATGGGGACAATTTCCCTCTTACAAGGTTAGAAAGGAGACTCACCTCGACGAAGCACTCCTCGGACCAACGACCGGATCAAGAATGCGCACGAAACTCCGGAACTACCCTCGACGGCTCGCAACTAGCCAAATATAGCGCAATTGAATCAATTTAGATACCAAGAGAAAGAATTAACAAGAATTTCCAAAGTATAGCATTCTTGAAGGTTTTTGAGATTTTGACCCCGGGCCCACGAGTTCGGATTTTGAAAATTCTCGAAGGAATGAATTACCCGAAGCCTAAGGATCGTAATTACATAATTTATTTAGGAATTCATGGCTAAAAAGGGATAATTCACTAATTATCAAAGCCCTAGAATTTTCTACCCAATTTTTCCATGATTTGATATTTTAATAGGTAAACTAGTTGGATTTCCATAATTAATCCATGAATTTAGAGAGGAAATTACACTAACCTTGAGGAACTTGACCTTGGACAACTTTCCCTAGCTTTGAGGAGCTTTTATGGAGGTTGGGTATTGAAAATGAAGAAGAAAACCCGTAATTGGGCATTTAAATACTGCCCAGGAAATGCTTAACTGCGATCGCGACACTAGGCCTGCGATCGCGAAGGGCAACTGGACTGATCTCTGCGATCGCATCAGAGGTCTTGCGATCGCGAAGACCATGTGGTCTGACCTCTGCGATCGCGGCAGAGGTCCTGCGATCGCGATGAACAATCTCACCCGGCCCAGCTGCGACTCAATGCGATCGCATGAATGGGCTGCGATCGCGAAGCTGTGTGGCCCGGACCTATGTGATCGCAAGGGGAAGGCTGCGATCGCAAAGAACAATCAGCAGCCCAGCAAAACCCTTCTCCGCGATTGCAACCCACCTTCTGCGATCGCACAGAAGGAAACCAGATAGAGAAATTTCTGGTTTTTCCAACTTAGCTCCCGGGGGTCTAAAACACCCCCGAGCCCTCGGGACCCCGTCCAAAAGCACCGGCAAGTCTGTATTCATGATACGGACTCGCTCGAACTTCCGGAACATGTAAAGCAACAACGAAACTCAAAATTAAATCCCAAAATCAAATTATTCAAACTTAAGAACTAAAGAATTCTGGAATTCACTTCATTGCGCCGAACGGGTCTATACTACTCGGAATGACCCCAAATTTTGCAGACAAGTCATAAATTACTATACGAAACTATTGCCGGTGCCGGAATTCCATTCGGACTTCGATAGCATGAAGTCCCGTTCTAGGCCAAATTCTAAACTTAAGGAAATCCTGATTTCCATTTCGGGCGCCGAAACGCTCCCAGGTCACCAGAAACCCGAGCCGAACATACGCCCAAGTCCGAAATCATCATATGGAGATACTGGAGCTGTCGGAACTCGATTCCGAGGTCGTTTGCTCAAAATATTGACCGAAGTCAAACTTGGCTAAATATTCCAACCTCAAGGAACCAAGTGTTCCTAAACCATCCAATTTATTCCCAAATCCCGAACCACCCGCTCCCGCGAGTCATAAAGCACGAGTAGCCACTATGGAAGGTTTCATTTAAGGGAAAAGAGTCCTAATACATGAAACGACCGGCTGGGTCATTACAGGTACCATATTACCATTGGCATATGTTGTTGTTGATTCAGAAAATGACGCATCATGGAAGTGGTTTTTGAGCAATTCAAACATGCATATGGTGAAAAATCAAATATATGTGTTGTTTCAGATCGGAATGAGAGTATCTTGAAGGCAACATCTATTGTTTATCCCGGCATGCCACATTATTCTTGCATATGGCATATTTGGACAAATATAAGGGCAAAGTTCAAGAAGGATCATCTAAAGTTAAGCGAATTGTACTTTGCCACGACACGATCATACACACTTGATGAATTTAATGAAAGGATGTCAAAGATTGAAGAGATAGACCGCGTGTTAAATCATACTTATAAGATATTGTCTATCATAGATGGTCTCGAGTACATGCTACGGTGAACAGAACTTGGACTATGCAGAGTCGTTGAATGCGGTAACAAGAGATGCAAGAGAGCTGCCGATGGTAGAACTATTAGAGTACATGAGGACTCTTCTTGAACGTTGGACTAATGAAAAGTTATTGAAAGCAAAGGGTACATTCACATACATTGGGAAAAAATATAACAAAGAGTTGGAGGACAACAGAACATTGTCGCAGAAGCTTAGGGTAAGCTATATCCAATAAAATCTGACCATTTATTGCATAAAAATAAAATATTACTCCCTCTGGTTCACAATTAAGTGATTAGTTTGCTTTTAGCACACCCATTAATAAAATACTAAATTCTATACAAAAATACCTATAATGACTAAACTACCCCTAATTAACTATTTAATGTGAGGAGTAAGAAAACTTTTTAGGGATATGTACATAAGGGTTATTTTGTAAAAATAAATTAAATTATTTCTTGATTATATAAATGGACACTTATTTTGAACCAAAATAAAAAAGTAAACTGGTCACTTGTTGTGAACCGGAGGGAGTAACAGACAATGTAGAAAATTAGTAGATATTTTGTAGTTTTAATGTAGATAATTTGTTTTGTGTTTGTAATGTAATTGTAGGTGAGGGTTGTGAATACCTAATTTTTTCATGCTTTTAATACTAGTATTTGGATAATTTTTAATTTTTTGTGCATTTTTATTTGCATTCCTTTATTAAAACTACCAAAAATATTTTTTACGTTTTATTTGTATATTTTAGTTTTGTATCTTTAAATTACATACACCAAAAAGATTTTCCTTTTACTTGTATGTTTTCTTTAGGACTAAATAAATAATTAGGGGTTAAGAGTTTGGGCTAGGGTATTTAATTAACATTAAACCAAAATTCAGACATACATGGTCCAATAAATGGCCTGCCAAGACCTGGTCCAAAACGACGTCGTTTCATTAAGTGAGCCAAGACCAAATCTCAGCCCTTCATGTCTCCCTCATCCAACGGTCACCATTTAATCTATGTTCTGGGTATTTAAACCCTAAGGTGGCCGAAAATTGCCCCCATTTCCCCCTATACTCTTTTCTCCTCCCTCTCTTCTCTCTCTATCCCTCTCCCCCTGCTCCGCCTGCCGCCGCCCGCTGCCGCTCGCCAGAATTCGCCACCGGCGGCGGCCGCCTTCCAAACCACCCCAAAATTTTACCATTTTTTCATATCAACCTCCTCTTTCCGAATCCAAGCCCCAAATTTCCTAAATCTATCTCCATCCTTACGAATCTTCATAAAATCCGAAACCCTAGCCTCTTTTTCTTTGAAATTTTGTCTAAGTTTCAATGACTCACCCCCCTAAAACCTACATGAACTTGTACATCTTAAAGAGGTCTACACTTTCCCTACAAGTTCACCGGAAAAAAAACCTCACCACCACCGCTTACCACCTCCACTGTCGCCTCACTGCCGCCTCGCTGTCACTCCGCAACCTCCGTTTCTCTCTTCACACTGGCCTTAAAGCAAGATTTTGTTGTCGATTTTCATCGAAACTAGCCTCCAATTCTCCGCGTCATGGTTTCGAGAAAAATCAACAACGAAATCTTTCTCGAGCTGCACCACTGTCCCCCTATTGTCTCACTGCCTAACCGTCGCCACGCCACCGTTGTTCGAACACTCAAATTCGGTAAAGCTCAAACTTTAAATGTTTTGAATTTTTCTATTCCTTTATCATTTTGTCGTAATTTCGTTGTAGTGTAAATATTTTTAACGATCGTATTGGTTAGCTTTCAGTCTAGTTTCTGATTTTTATATTTGTTTTAACTGTATTGGGTATTCTAGTTTACCTCATCATTGATATGTTTTGGCTTTGCGTTAGTTGTTTGAGTTCTTATTTCATGTGTAGTATTTCTGATTTCGTTTTTGTTTAAGGTCGTGAGTTTCATTAACGTCTTCACTTATCAATGCATCATTTTTTTAAAATTTAGTCATTAGGTTCTAAGTTTCTTTTAGTTGAGTATTAGTTCAAGTGTTGAGTCAAGTTATGTGTTCTTTCTATCTTAGATTGGTTTAAATCACATGGTTGGTACTGATTTTGTTGAAAGTTGAAGAGTATATATGTTTGGTCATGAGTGTGGGGCCTTTGTTTGGTTGTTTTCACTATTGAGGACTGTTTTGGAGTACATTACTCCAAAATTCTATCCATATTTGGTGAGGAAAAATTGTTCATTGAACAAAAATCTGGTTTTGGACAGATTTTTGGTCAAAAATCTATCATTTTGGACAGATTTTTGGCCAAACAAAATCTGTCCCAAAAGTCCTTTTTCTTCTATATAAAGAGGAAGTTTTTCCACACTATGAGGACTCTTACACTCTAAAAAGACATATCTTTTACACACTCTATTTTTTTAGACTGAAAAAATATATCTTGAGAGTTGTTTGAATACACAAAAACATAAAAATTTCAGCAGCTTAACACATAAAGAGTAAGCTGAAAATCATGGGTTTTTGGTTGAGTTTTAGAGTGCAAAAATCTTTCAGAAATGTATAAGAGTCTTAGAGTTTGATTTGGAGTCCCTTTTTCTTAAAAAATCACTACTTTTAGTGAGATTTCCGGGGTATTTTTAACGCGGATTTACTGCTGTTGCACTGCTATTGTTGTTGTTGTTTGTTTGCTGAAATTCATGTCCCTCCGTTGCTAATATCTTCTTCTGTTGATCAGGTATTTCCCCAATTGTTGTACTACTTGTTGGATCAAGAGTGAATGAAAATGAAGTGAGGTTAGGTCCTTTAGTATATTGTGTTTGTGTATGACCCCCGTCTTATTTTAAGTACCGAACATATATTAGAGTTAGTTGAAATTTTTAGTCATTGACATGTTTGAATGATGTTTAGGTTGTTATCCTGTTTATGCCCAAGTAGAAACTCGTAATTTGGTGTTAGTATTCAAAGCTTGCATTTTTATCACTTCTACTTTAGGTTATTGAGTAAAATTAGTTGAGAAGGCTTTTATATCTTGCTGAAATATTTATGGTGTTAACTTATAGAATTTTGGATAAATGTGCTATAAGCTTAAAGCTCTAATTCTCAACAATATGTGGAATTTTTCTAGTTTATTTTTTTTCTTCCGCTTAAGGCCTGTAGTGAAGTGAGTTGGTATGTGTTATCCAGCTTCAATAGGGATGAGTATCTAAAAGTTTTCAATTAGTTTGCTATTTTAATTTTTGCTAAATTAAAAGGATAAAAAAGAGGATACACTAGTAGGTTATTAATTGATTTGTAGTGGTTGATAGGCTTTAATATGTATGGGCCAAAGTGAACTCAAATTCAGCCAGGCCTATTATAAGGTTAAGCATGCTAGTAGGGCCATTTGTCTTTAATAATAAGGTAGCTTAATGCCCAAAAAATAATAGAGTTTCCCAGCAGCCCCAATAACAATGAAAGTGGAACAATGCCATTTTAAATCCAACAAACAAAGTTGGTCCAAGTTTCTAATTACAAACTTTTCAGATAGTTAGTATTAAATTCATCAATACTTTCTTTTAACAATCGTGTAACTTAATTACCTATGTAGTTTAATCACATTAATAATTAATTTAAACGCTAGACAATTAGTAGGCGCACTTCAACTTCACGAGATCGCTTGCGTAGCGTGATGTTTAACATTAAATAAATTAATAACAATGTGATACCATATTCGTTAGTTTTAGTTAATTTTCTTTTTTTAATTAATAATTTGCTAAACTCGCGGATTCGCTTGCGTAGCGCGACAGTTGACTTTCAACAATTAATTTTCTCATATGTATTAAATTCTCAAAAGTGTCACAAATAATTGATTGTCATGATTTCGGATTCGCTTGCGAGGCGCAATTATGACAAGTTAATTAATTTATTTTCGATCACGCATTCGCTTGCGTAGTGTGGTAATGACAACTCAATTTATCCGAAATCATTTTTTTTAACAAATCTAATAATCAAGTATTAAAAGCTGATAGGTAAAATATAAAGATAATAAAAATTACAATTTATCCAAAATTAATTCAAGCCAAGTTTAAAGTCAATAAAGCGACCGTGCTAGAACCACGGGACTCGGGGAATGCCTTACACCTTCTCCCCCGGTCAACAGAATTCCTTACCCGAATTTTGTTTTTGCGGACCGATAAAAATAGAGTCAAACTTTCCTTTGACTAGGGATTCAAATAAAAGGTGACTTGGAACACCCAAAAATCAATTCCAAGTGGCGACTCTGTAAATAAAATAATCCCTACTCAAATTTGTCACTTCAATTGGAAAAATCCTTTAACCCACAATCCATAACACATATTATCTTTTTCGGGGGTAGAAAAGGGGTGTGACAAGGGCTTCAACATATCACATCCATATAGTGATAGTGTGAAGCACTATATTGTTTGTCTTGAAAATAAGAGATGCAGGCTTGGAAAATTTCAGCTTGATGAACTTCCTTGTGCACATGCTTTGGCTGCTTTAAGGCACATGAATGGGTCTTATGAAAACTATTGTTCTCCCTATTACAAAAGGGGGAGGGAGGGGGGGGGGGGGGGGGGGGGGGGCTCTTTCATACTTATGAAATACCAGTAGACCCCCTGCCTGATGAAAGCAAATGTAATGTTCCACAACATATAACTGAAGAAGTTGTAAAGCCACCTACCGGTAAAAGATAGCCAGGAAGACCTCAAAAACAAAGATATAAAACATATGATGAAGTAAATGCAAAAAAGTATAAGGTTTCATGTGGCAATTGCGGAGTAGAAGGACATACAAAAGATCTTTCAAGAATGCTCCCAAGAAGAAATAAAATTTTATGTAGTGAACAGACTTTTTGATAAAAAGTGTTGATGAGTTCAGGAGAATTATAATAGTTGAGGTGTTTTCAACTCTTAATGTAGTTAGTTTAAAATTATGTTGTTTAATTGCTATTCTATATTGAGTTCATACTTTCATAGCTTGATTGGTTTATGAATGATTTCTATCTATAATACACAATTGTTTTATTATCTTTAGCGCCCATCGATAGTTATTAATGATTCTTACAATTCATCTAAAAAAAATCGACAAAATAACTACATAATCTGGAGTTGACAGCATAACTACATAATAATTAAGTTGAAAAGGAGTCATATGCCAACAATAATTAGATCAAGTACTAATAACTTTCAACAAGTGAATATAAAAATAACAGAATGTTTTCTGATTGTTCGAACTAGTATACTGGATAAAATAATAAAATATAGGGTAAAATAATTATAGCACAAATCTGCTACAATTAAACTTCAACAAACTTTTTCATAATAAACAATTTGTCTACGATCTTTCTACAAAACTAGCTGCAACTAAACAATTTAACTACATTTTCCATACAAAAAATTGCAACTAATTCTTCTTCTTTCGGACTTGTGTTCTCTCGTTCACAACTGGTGCACCTCTTTTCCTTGCTAATCTACCAGTCACCTCACTCTCACTAATTGCACCATTCTCTTGTTTCTTCCTAGCGTAGTCCCACAGTAACGCTCAATAGCGTCTACGATGTTGATCAATATCAGAAAGGTCATCTTTAGAAACTGCTAGGTTTTCAATGCTGACATACTCTGCAAAGGCAGCAACGTATACACCACAGTCACTCCAAAAAAAGGGTGTTAATATTTAGCAAACAATGAACAAAAAAATTGTTAAATAGATATAAGGAAAGAAGCTTTTTCATACAGTGATCCTTCTTTTTGCTGTGGTATCTCACCGACGATCTACTGAATGTCAATAGGGTCGGTAACGGCTTTTTAAATGTATGCCCTTGTGTTCTTGAAGTTGATGCTTGCACGCTTGCCATAAAAACCGGTGCATGACAAGTAAAGGTGGATCATAACAGCAAACTTGGTGACGACAAATTCAACAATGGTGTGATTATGTGAAGAGACTATAGAATCACACACATAAAGAACCCTATCGGCAATGTAAAAAAAAACCAACAACCAGTGAAAATTTTCTACATGTTGATGGGCATGATCACAAAATCAACTTGATGTCATGCAACATTTGCGGGTAATCTGTACCCCAATATGTATTCTGCTACGACGTCCTAGGGTTTGACAACAACAAACTTCTTTTCGGGAGGAGCATTGATGAACTTATTATAAATTTGTTCAATTCTAGTCTTGAACATACAAGTGGTGGTTGTAAACCTTATCTTATTGTGGAGCCATACTTTCTCATTTCCTCAAGTAGTACATTATAACATCAATGTGCTGCAACAAAAACATATTGCATTTGTTTTTAATCAATATTACAAATTATCTACAATATATCTACAAAAATAACTACAATTCCACTTGTTATTAAGCATTAATACAAATTATCTACAAAATATCTACACAATAACTACAATTCCATTTGTTATTAAGCATTAATACAAATTATCTACAAACTATCTACACAATAACTACATATTCTGAAGATGGCATGATAACACAGTTATAGATACAAAAAAATACATGTTCAACAAAACAACTAAATATTCTGAGTATGAGTTTACCGAGTTATTGAGGACTTGTCCGGCATGTGCCAATGTATAGAACCACTCCTTCTTATCAACCTTTTCCACTCCAAGATCAAATCATGGATTAATTTGGTTATATTTTACAGAATAAGGAGCCTTCCTCCTATTTAAACACATATCAATTACAATAAATGTGTTGAATGAAGTGGATATCTAAAAGATGAATATTGGAAGCAATATAAACAAATTGTGTAAGCTAACCTCTTTGAAGCTGTATCGGTACCAAGATCATAATCTTTGTCACGAACCAAAATCCCACCTTTTAGACCGTGACTGCGTCTAACGTTGAACCCGCTAGACAAGCCAACGTGCACAACACTTTGACATCTATAAAACAACGTAACAGTAATAAAGCCAATTAACTTTCCAACCTCTACTGAATATCTCAATTTCCTTAACTTTCAACCTTTACCGAACATTTCCAAATTACTTCAAAAGTTTTTTTACAGCGGAAAGGTAATAATATTCCCAAAATGCATAATGAAATGATAAAGGTAACAACATCGCAAAAATCCCAAAATCGGGGTGTCACAACCTCACGGACTATCTAAACCGAGTGCTAAATACAGAGTCTGAAAAGAAATATACAATTGTCTTGGAACTAAGAGAAAAATAAGACAATGAGGAACGTGAATGTAGGAGAGACACCAAGGCCCACGAACGCCAGCGGGTATATCTTGAAGCTCTGGGTGGACTGAAGGTGACTCCCTCAATGCGGTCCACTGAGTCCGGATGCGTGATCTACACAATATTAAGAAGTGCAGTGTAGCATCAGTACAACCGACCCCATTTATTGAGTTAGTGTCGAGCCTAACCTCGGCCGAAGTAGTGACGAGGCTAGAGTTGACAATAACGATAACCTGTCCTAATCTACAACAGGTAACCGGGATAATACAAGACAAGAGATAAGCAAGCAAGTAAGGGATACGGGAGCAGTAAAGGGGAAAC
>ML244645.1:36797-50600 GCA_005239495.1 Nicotiana undulata | reverse complement strand
GGGGGGGGGGGGGTGATTTGTGTGGTGTCTAATTTTCGAGTGCAGTCTCTATAGAAGAACCTGGTTTTTCTATGTTTTCCAACTCGTACTGTTGCGGAATAATAAATGCAGAAAAGTAAAGAACACAGAGATTTTTATGTGGAAAACACCCAGCTCAAAAGGTGAAAAAACCACGACCTACTACTCAGTAGGATTTTCCCAAACTCTTCAGTACAACTCTAAGCCAAACAATATTTACAAAATAAACTCTTTTGTAAACCTAAGGACTAACTCTAATCCCTTTGTAGCAAACTAGCCTCTAGCTAATTGCGACAAACTTCAAGTTAACTCTAACTTGATCAATGTGTACCTATTACAATTGCTTCTAATAAAGCTGAAAGATACAATATTTAATCACCTACTACAAACCAATTAGACTCAAAAGATAACAGATGGAACTGGTTCTTCTAGCTGGTTCAAGTAACTTTTGTGTTGCACAAGGAATCTGCTTGCAAAATTGCTTTGGTAATTTTGCTTTCAGTTCTTGTTTCACTTCTGCCTTTGTGCGATCAATTCTTCAGCAAGATTGCTTCAACAATTTATAGAATCAGTAGTTGAGATGTTGTTGTTTAGTTCTAGTGCAACTCTTCCTTGGTGGAAGAGTTTGTGTTCATCTCAACTTCCTCGATTGTTTCTGTCCTTCTTATCACTTTGCAACCTTTTCTCTTTAGGAGACAACCTCTTAGTTCATAAATAATTCACAGATCATGTTTATCTCCTGTGCATATACGCTTCTTGTGCCAATGGGTCTGTTTGATAATGTTTGCCCTGATGGACCTGGTTCAACTGGGTTGACATTTGTCAATCTTAAAAATTGTGCAGTGACTTGGTTCAACGGTATTAGTTATCTTTTAGTCTACTTAATTTCATTCAGTTTTAGTTAGTACAAATACAAACAATTGTTATTCATAACCTTTGGGAAGTTGATTACGAAGAATCGAGTGAGTGTAACAACGATAATTGATAGGTTAATTCCCTGTGGGATTCGGCTCTAGGAAAAATACTCAGATTATATTTGCAACGCCTGCTTAGTCTTTTTATAAGACATAGTTGAGCGTGATCATATTTTGGCGTCGTTGCCGGGGAATTCACGGTGTTATCATTTACAGTTGGAAGAAATACAAAATTCTTAAGTGTAGTCAATTTTCTTCAATTTCATCTATACATTGGAATATTAACGTGTGCTAAACTTGGTTGTACAGGTGCATGCCTAGAAACTCATCGAGAACTGGTGAAGTATTTGAAGCCTTAACAGACCCCGAGAAAGTTTTCAAGGCCTTGAACCGGGCCAACCGAAAAAGGAAGCAACAACCATCAATTGAACAAATTGAAAGCGACATGGCAGATCTAAACGACATGAACAATAACAATGGGGACAACATGGTAGACCCTGTTGCACAGGTTGTGGCGCCTATTTTACCAGAGGCTCCTTTATATGACTGGGCACAACCCATGGCGGAGAATTTGGCCACTACTATAGTAGTCCCTCAGATACAGGTTGAGTCCTTTCAGATTACAAATAATATGTTGCACTTATTGAAAAATAAGGGACTATTTTTGGGGTCATACATTGAGGATCCCCAACAGCATTTGAAGAATTTCATGTCGATTTGTAAACTCAGAGGCAGCCAAACGTCACTCCGGAAGCAATAAGATTGTTGTTGTTTCCATTCTCAGTGACAGAAGTAGCCAAGAATTGGCTAAACTCGCTCCCCATTAATTCCATTACTATATGGGAAGAGTTGGTTAAGATGTTTGTGAACAAGTTCCATCCACCGTACAAAACAGCTCAACAAATTGATGAAATCTTGAGCTTCATACAGAAGCCTACGGAGACACTACAAGAAACATGGGAATGGTTTTAAAGGGATGATGGCTATCTGTCCGCACCACGGTATTCCAGAGCAGATGGTGGGGCAGCGATTTTATATGGGTCTGGCCGATAGTGTGAAGGAAAATGTTGATGCTTCAGCTGGTGGAGCATTCCTGAGCAAAACATGGAGAGAAAACCAAATCTTACTTGATAAAATGGCACAGAATTCGAGGTGGACAACCAGAAATGCACCCATCAGCCCAGTGGTTCACCCAGTTCCATTAGATCCATCCAACACTCTTGCTGAAAACATGGCCACTCTGAGGACACAGATGAGCATACTCACTAAAAAGGTGGAGGAGTCAGGGCAGAAACAGCAGGTACATATTGTGGATACTACCAATGGGGGCTTGTGCACATGTTGCATTAGTCAACCACTTGGTAATCAGTGGAATGATGAATGTGATCATCCCCACTACCCTGAAAATATGAACTATGTGTCGAATTATGGGGGCCAAAGACAAGGTGGACAGAATTGGGGCCAGCAAAATCAGTTGTACAAGCCACCTCAGCTGCAACATAATAGTGGAAAACATGGGATCCATGGGACCTCACAGTAATGTGGCGCCTTACCAAAGGCCACAAGGGTATAATAATCAAAATCAGCAACAAGCTTATCACCCCCCCCTCAGCAACAACATGGTGGGAGACAAGAAGATGGGTTTTCCAGACTTAAAGCAATGATGCAACAGGTTATTGGGTCAACTGCAAAAATAAGTGAGAGAATAGACGCACATGAGTCAGCTATAAAAATATTGAAATGCAAATGGGCCAGATCTCAATGTCTTTGAATAATCGTTCTCTTGGGACATTGCCTGCAGACACTCAGGTAAATCATAAGGATCAGGGCCCAAAGCAGCTGATGGCAGTGAGTCTACGCAATGGCAGGGACTTAGACTTGGAGCAGGAAAGAGCTCGAGAAAGCAGACAGGATGAGACACTGGTACCAGTGCCGATTGAAATTGATGATTCAACAAACCTGACTGAGGTGACAGTGCAACCTACTGAAGGAGAACCCAACGCGCAGAATGAGGCTGAGAAAGAAGTTGAGAGAGCCCAGGAACTAGTAATTAAGGTGGTGGCTGACAAAGAAAAATCCCAAATCACTGGAAAGAAGAGACCTCCAGCACCATTCCCATAGAGGCTGGCCAAGTACCAGAAAGATGAATAGTATAAAAAGTTCTTGGACATGTTAAAACAGATACAAGTAAACATTCCTTTGATTAATGCTCTGAAGGAAATGCCTGGGTATGCCAAAATGATGAAGGACTTGATGTCCCTAAAATTCGACTTCCAAGACCTGGCCACTATGACTCTTACTCAAACCTGCAGTGTTGTAGTGACCTGACCAATTGCAGAAAAGCTGTCTGAACCAGGGAGTTTCACAATTCCCTGTACCATTGGTAATTTTGCATTTGCCAAGTCACTTTGTGATTTAGTGGCCAACATTAATCTTATGCCCCTGGTCATCTACAAGAGGTTGGGGATTGGTAGAGCTAGAACGACCTCTATGTTGTTGCAGCTAGCAGATAGGACGGTGCAAAGACCGTCAGGCATTATTGATGATGTATTGGTGCAGGTGAGGAAGTTTGTGTTCCCTGCAGATTTTGTGATACTGGAATACAGAGTGGATGAGGAGATTCCCATAATTTTGGGAAGGCCATTCTTGGCCACAGGACGAGCCCTCATTGATTGTGAAACCGGGGAGCTCAAGATGAGGTTAAACGACGAAGAAATCACATTCAATGTGCAGAAATCCATGAGGCGACCAAGTGAATTCGCCAATTGTTCTCTTATTGATGTTATGGATGTGATAGTGGAGGAAGATGATGAGTCCATAACTATTGAGGACCCCCTTGAAGCGTGTTTGATGAATTTGGGTGAGGTAAATGGGGAAGAATTGGCAGAATGGCTGTTAGCACTTGAAGGAAAAGGGGTCTAGCCGAGGTTGTAAGGACCCGTAAAATTTCTTGTTTAATATAATGCCCGAATAAGTCCCCGAGTTGTTATAACTGTAGAAATTCTTAAAAACGGACCTTATTTGTGTAAAAGTGCCCCGAAATTTGAAAGAATAAAGTTTCCAGAAGTTGGGCGTTATGCGGCGCATATGCGATCGCATAACGGGTATGCGGACCGCATAATGGTCGCATACCTGGGCAAGCCACTGCCCAACTTGAGGACAACTATGCGGTCCATTATGCGATCGCATTTCGGTTCTGCGGACCACATAGTTATCGCATTCTTGCCCTTTGATTTGGTGAGGGAGGTTATGCGACGCACTATGCAATCGTATAACGTGTATGCGGACCGCATAGTGGTCACATACCTGCACAGTGTATTTTTAAGGTTGGCCCATCTGGAGGGCCATTCTGCGGTCGTCTCTGCGGACCGCATGTCAGGAATGCGATTACATTCCTGGCCGCATACCTGTGTCGGGCTCCTAATTTTTCTAGTTTTAAAACCCGACCCCCAGTTCATTAAAACACCCCACCCCTTCATTTTAACAAGTTTTCTGAACAAAATAGAGATAAGGAAAGGAGAGTTCTTGAGAGAGAAAGTGGTTCTTCCACCAAAATGATTTTCAAAGTTCTTCAGGCCTGATATTTCGAGTAATCTCCTTCTTCCTCATTCTAGCAGGTAAGGGTTCCCAACCCTTTTTCCATTAACTTTCTGATTTTAAACAAAGGGAGGATTGGCATGGATTGATTCTTGAAAAATATTAACTAAGACCTTGAATGCATGTTTAATAATGGTGTTAATCTAGTAAGAGGGAGTGGGTTGGGGTAAATTTCACAAAGGCGGGGTTGGTAATCTAATGGGGTCACATAGTGTTTGGGAAAATACTTAAGAGAGTCTGAATTGCATGCATGACTTCCAATTCTGAGTTGAATATGTTTAATTGTGAACTAGATTGACGGTACTAGTCGGTTCGGTGATTTGTGAGTAAAAGTTAAAAAGGGATTTCGACTCCAGGTATGTATGGCTAACTTTAAACCTTGTAAAATCCCTCTTGTTGTGGTAAGCATACGGTATGCGTACTTATATGAAAATATGTGAATTGTCTGTCTAGTTGATTGCTACCCCACTGTGTTAGATGAGATTTTGCATTGTGACTTGGCGTGCCTACTTTATTATGTGCAAAGATGGTAGTCGTTTAAAGTTATTGATATGAAGCATTGTAAATAAGTTGAACGGTTATGGCAACACCTTGTGCATAAATTGCTACTTGATGAAAGTTGGGGTGCCTTGAGCCCAAGTAAACGAATTGCTAACTGTAAATTTGTGATCCTTGAAAGGAAGGCCCATGTGATGAAATTGTTTGGTGTTGTTGTTGAATTTGGAATCCTTGAAAGGAAAGTTCTTATAATGAAATTGTTTGTTGTTGTTGCTGGTGTGATGAAATTATTGGTGGTGTTGTTTTTGAAATATTAATGGTCAGGAGAGGTCGGGTTGCGCGCCGCAACACGAAGTAATAAGGTGTGGGTTGTGGTGATAAGGGTGCAAATTGTCAGGCGGGGTTGGGTTGCGCACCGCAACACGAAGTAACAAGGTGTAGGTTGTGGTGATAAGGGTGGCCGAGGTAATAAGGGTGGAAAAGTGATCTTTATCACTATTGATATGAAATTGATGAAACTCGTGAATGTGGTGGTGTTGAAAAGGGGAAAAGGAGAGATTGTAAAATTGTTGACTTTGATTGTCTCTTTTCGTGTGTTTTGATTGTTGGCCCTATTGCTGTCCCTTTTTTCTGTATATTGGTTGATTGTACTCGGGATAAAGTTTGTTCATACATACTAGTACTATTCCACAGTACTAACGTCCCTTTTTCCGGGGGCGCTACATCTTTTATATGGATGTAGGTGGTTCCATAGCAGGTAGCTCAGCTCGCCGTTAGTGGTACCTCCTCTTCATCTCTGCAGCAGTTGTGGTGAGCCCCTCTTCTCCTCGGGGCCGTGTGTGGATCATACCACCCTCTTTTGTTTATGTTGTAAAGGTATAGCCGGGGCCTTGTTACTGGCAAGTTATGTAAAATTCCTAGTATTCGTAGAGGCTCCGTAGATATGATGTGGGTGTATATATGTATTTTTGGGTAGTAA
Organism: Nicotiana undulata; assembly: GCA_005239495.1. Classification (NCBI taxonomy): domain Eukaryota; kingdom Viridiplantae; phylum Streptophyta; class Magnoliopsida; order Solanales; family Solanaceae; genus Nicotiana; species Nicotiana undulata. Next base: position 44,594 of record ML244645.1, on the reverse strand, counting down.
CAGTACGTACTCGGAACCGTGGATCATGTTGGAAAGTTATGTATGTATTATGTATGTTTGAATATCAATCGTTGAAATGTTAAAAGAGGAAACAATGGAGATATGTTGTAAAATGTACTTTGAAACTAAAATCGGCTAACTCAGCTAAAATAATGTATGTTATGAACGCGGGGTAATACGTTGGGCAGGAAAGGCAATCCAGGTCCGCTTGACTGGGTTCACCCGGTTAGGCGCCGGTCTCGTCCCTCGATTTTGGGGCGTGACAAACTTGGTATCAGAGCCTAAGGTTTTTAAAAGAGTCCTAGGATGTCTCGGAGCCGTGTCTAGTAGATCCCTTCTTATCGGTGTGTTGTCGACCACATCTATAATTAGGGGGCTACATGGACATTTAGGAAATTACCCTTTCATTGTTATTCTATATCGTGCGGTGAACCGGAAAGTGAAAATATCCTTGCCTGATTCGTGCTTTGTTCTGAAATTTTCAGTAATGGCACCAAAGAAGAGAGCTCGACTCGGCCTTGAGGCCAATGCCACCCCGGGGGTGACTGTGAATTCTGTAGCAGATAGTGCGGGTGAGAGTGACTCCCCGACCTTGAATCTACCTGACGCTTCTATTCCAGATCAAAGCATTCATGTTCCTGCGGCGACGGAGGGTGCTGTAATCCCTCCGCTAGTATTCTTGACCCCTTTACAGTTCCAGCTTCCGGTCCCGGTACGTCCGTTGGGGACCTCAGAGGAGCTATTCATATGTTGACTCAGTTGGTGGCCGCTCAGGACCAAAGATCTCATGCTACCCCTGCGTCCTCCAGCGGACAGGGAGATTTCGCCGGCTCCAGAGTCAACCAATTTCTGCGGTTGGCCCCTCCAGAGTTCTCCGGTATAGATCCAGAGGCCGATCCACAGGAATTTCTTGATGAGATGTACAAGACCCTTCGGGTGATGAAGTCTACAGAGATAGAGGGGGTTGAGTTAGCTTCTTACAGGTTGAGGGGACCAGTATATTCCTGGTTCGAGATGTGGGAGGGTTCCCGTGGGGAGGGAAGTCCTCCGGCTAGATGGGACGAGTTCGTGGATGCTTTCATGGATCACTTCTTGCTTGCCGAGACTGTGGCAGCCTGTGCTACGGAGTTTGAGGTCCTCAAGCAGGGTAATATGAGTGTGTGGGAGTACCACATGGAATTCGTGCGATTGTCTAAATATGCTCCTCACTTGGTGTCGACTTGGATGTCAGGGTTCGACGTTTTGTTCAGGGCCTTGGTCCCTTGGTTGTGAATGAAGCTGCTACATCTTCCTTGCACTCAGACATGAATTATGGGAAGATTGTGGGATTCAACCAGGCTACAGAGGCTAGGAAATTGAAGATAAGGTCGGAAAGAGAGAGTAGCAGCAGGGCCCGGTCAGCGGGCCACTGGGGGAGTTCAGTTGGGGGAGGGAGACCAGTTCATGGGAGAGGGTCATCAGGGCCATCCCAGTCCTATGCACATTCCTCAGCCAGTGCACCGCCATCAGTGCACCATTTCCAGTAGAGCAGTCGCTGGGGACCAGGATCAGACAGCAGGAGACCCCATCAGTAAAGTCGCCCAGGAGGGAGGTTCCAGCAGCAGGGGAGGGCTCCGTGCCCTAAGTGTGGGAGGTTCCTTACCGAGTCTTTTTATCTGGATCTCCCGGTGTGCTACAGATGTGGAGTGAGAGGTCATGTTCAGCAGGATTGCCGTGCGCCCAGTCAGGGCAGGGGTAGGGGTTTTGCTCAGTCATCCGATTCTTCAGTCACCACATCTTCAGGGCGTCCTCCAGCTCCAGCGGGGCGTGGTGCAGTTAGGGGTGGAGCTCGAGGTAGAGGTGGACCCAGCCGGTTCTATGCTTTGAGTGGTCGCCAGAACGCGGAGGCTTCTCCAGATGTTGTTACAGGTATTCTGACTGTTCAAGCACTTGATTGTTACGCTCTTATTGATCCGGGATCCTCCTTGTCTTATGTTACCCCCTTTATTGCTTCAAGTTTTGGGATAGAACCCGAACAGCTTCATGAGCCGTTCTTTGTATCGACTCCGGTTGGTGATTCTATTACAGCCGCGCGAGTCTATAGGAATTGTGTTGTTACGATATGTGGTCGCGTTACCACGGCCGACCTTATTGAGCTTGGGATGGTAGATTTTGATATTATTATGGGAATGGACTGGCTTTATTCGTGCTTTGCTAAACTCGACTGCCGAACCAGAATCATGAGGCTAGAGTTTGATAGTGAGCCGGTTATAGAGTGGAAGGGAAATGGTGTGGTGCCGAAGGGTAGGTTTATTTCCTACCTTAAGGCCTCAAAGATGATTAAAAAGGGGAGTGTCTATCATTTAGTCCGGGTTGCGGACACCACCTCAGAGGTGCCTGCTCCCGAGTCCGTGCCAGTTGTGAATGAGTTTCTTGAAATATTTCTGGACGAGCTTCCAGGGATTCCGCCAGATAGAGAGATCAACTTCGGGATTGATGTACTACCAGATACGCAGCCAATATCTATTCCACCATACAGAATGGCGCCAGCAGAGTTGAGGGAGTTAAAGGAGCAGTTGAATGATTTATTAGAAAAGGGGTTCATTCGGACGAGTGTTTCGCCGTGGGGCGCTTCGGTTCTTTTCGTCAGAAAGAAGGATGGGTCGCTTCGGATGTGTATCGATTATCGACAGCTCAACAAAGTCACTATCAAAAACAAGTATCCGTTGCCTCGAATAGATGATTTGTTCGATCAATTGCAAGGTGTGAGGTTCTTCTCCAAAATTGATTTACGGTCTGGGTATCATCAGTTGAAGATCAGAGAGCAGGATATTCCTAATACCGCCTTCAGGACTCATTATGGTCATTTTGAATTTTGGGTAATGTCCTTTGGGCTGACCAATGCTCCAGCAGCTTTCATGGATCTTATGAATCTAGCCACCCGGAAAGATCACTTCCCACTTCCCTTCATCGATCAAATGCTCGATAGACTGGCAGGGAGGTCTCACTTTTGTTTTCTGGACGAGTACTCGGGGTACAACCAAATTTCCATTGCCCTGGAAGATAGAGAAAAGACCTCATTCACTTGTCCCTACGGGATCTTTGCCTTCAGAAGGATGCCCTTTGGCTTATGCAATGCACCTCCCACATTTCAAAGGTGCATGATGTCCATATACATGACATGGTCAAGGATATCATAGAGGTTTTCATGGATTATTTCTCAGTGTTGGGAAATTTATTTGATGAGTGCCTAGCAAATCTGACCCGAGTGCTGAAGCGGTGTATTAAGACGAACCTTGTGCTTAATTGGGAGAAGTGCCATTTCATGGTACAAGAGGGGATAGTCTTGGGGAACTTGGTGTCAAGTAAAGGAATTGAGGTGGATCGTGCCAAAGTAGATGTGATTGCAAAGCTTCCACCTCCCACATCGGTTAAAGCGATAAGGAGCTTCCTTGGGCATGCTGGGTTCTACCGGCGATTCAACAGAGACGTCTCCAAAATAGCCAACCCCCTAGGTAAGTTGCTCGAAAAAAGATAACCCTTTTGTGTTTTCTAATGATTGCAGGGTGGCTTTTGAGGAGTTGCAAAAGAGGCTAGTCACGAGCCCGATCATTGTTTCTCCCGACTGGGAGAAACCACTCGAGCTCATGTGTGATGCCAGTGACTACGCAGTGGGAGCAATGTTAGGACAGCGAAAGGAAAAGATAATGCACCAGATCTACTACGCGAGTAGGACATTGAGTTGGAGCTCAGCTGAACTACACGGTGACCGAAAAAGAGATGCTGGCAGTAGTGTTCGCCTTTGACAAGTTCAGAGCATACCTGATCGGCTCGAAGGGGATTGTTTACACTGATCATGCTTCCCTCAGGTATTTGATTGAGAAGAAAGAAACCAAGTCGCGCCTAATTCGTTGGGTGCTGCTACTGCAAGAATTCGATCTTGAGATTCGTGACCGCAAGGGCACGGAGAACAAAGTCGCAGACCATCTGTCGCGACTTGACAGCGCTGAAAATGCAGTGGAAGCACAGGATATCCTGGAAACCTTTCCAGACGAGCAGCTACTCGCCACGAGCATAGATGAGGTGCCATGGTATGTAGACATTGAAAATTACCTGGCAAGTGGTATTGAGCCCTATGAACTCTCATCTGTCCAAAAGAAAAAGTTTTATCGTGATTGCCGCAATTATTACTGGGATGAACCTCACCTGTTTAGAATTTGTATTGACAATATGATCCGGAGGTGCGTCCCCGAGATAGAACAATTTTCTGTTTCGTAGTCTTGTCACGTATCAGCGTATGAAGGGCATTTTGGAGGAGTTCGAACAGCATCCAAAGTTCTAGAGGCCGGATTTTACTGGCCAACTGTGTTCAAGGATGTACACCAATGGGTGAAGGGCTGTGATGAGTGTTAAAGGATGGGGAACATATCCCGTCATCGTGAGATGCCCATGAACCCGATTCAAGAGGTGGAGGTGTTTGATGTATGGGGGATTGACTTCATGGGTCCCTTAGTCAGCTCCTACGACAATAAGTACATACTTGTTGTTGTAGACTATGTGTCTAAATGGGTAGAAGCTGCAGCACTCCCCACCAATGATGCAAGGGTGGTCGTGGGGTTCTTGAAGAAAAACATATTCACTCATTTTGGGATCCCAAGGGACATCATCAGTGACGGAGCCACTCACTTCTGCAATCGTGCCTTCGAAAAGCTGTTAGCTAAGTATGATGTGCGCCACAAGGTGGCAACCCCTTATCACCCTCAGACGAGTGGGCAGGTTGAGGTGTCAAATCGAGAAATCAAGAGTGTGCTGACTAAAACGGTGAACGCCACAAGAACTGATTGGGCTAAAAAGCTTGATGACGCACTCTGGGCCTACAGAACTGCATTCAAAACGCCAATTGGTATGTCGCCATACAAGTTGGTGTTCAGAAAGGCATGTCACCTGGCGGTATAACTGGAACATCGAGCTTGGTAGGCTCTAAAATAGTTAAATATGGATCTTGATGTTGCGGGAACAAGTCGAGTCACTGAATTGCATGAGTTGGATGAATTCAGGTATCTTGCCTTTGAAAACACGAGGCTGTATAAAGAGAGAATGAAGAGGTTACACGATAAGAACATTGTGGACCGAAACTTCAAACTCGGAGATATGGCTCTGCTCTATAACTCAAGATTGAGACTATTTCCGGGTAAACTCAAGTCTTGATGGTCTGGACCATTTAGTGTGGTCGATGTGTTTCCCTCAGGTGCTGTAGAGATTGCTTCTGAAAAAGGTACCCACACCTTCAGAGTTAATGGGCAGAGATTGAAACCGTATGTGGGGATGGACGAGAACAAGGAAGTGTATGTGGTGCTTCTTGATGAACCTCAGAGGTCGAGCGAGATAATGCGCTCATTCTGAGTCGTGCCACAACGTTAAATCAGGCGCTTCATGGGAGGCAACCCATTGACTTGTTGTAATTGTCGTGCCACGACATTAACTAAGGCGCTGGTTGGGAGGCAACCCAATGTGTAGTGTTTATAGTGTAGGTGATGAATAGTTGAATTATTGTAAGTACTAACATATGCAGGTGTGCACGGGAGAAGGGTGGACTCAATCCACCCCAAGGAAAAATTCAGAAAAATGAAGTGTGGTGAGGCCTGGACTAGCGTGACCGCGCTAGTGGTCGCACTAATGGCCTAGTGCACTACCTCAAGTTCTTTCCACTAGCACGGGCCCGCTAGTGGCCGCGCATATGACCTTTTTTCTGCCTCGTTTTACCGCCACTAGCGCTAATGGCATAGTACACAGCCTCGTTCGGTCTTCACTAGTGCGGTCGCGCTATAGGCGCGCTAGTGAACGTGCTAGTACCGTTGCGACCAGGTAAGTTTTCTTTTAATTTTTTTTTGTTTTGATTTTTTTCTTTACTTTACCCTAACCCACCCCCATCCCCACACCACTACCCCACGACCCCACGTCTCCCCCATCAATTACAATCCTCTTTCTCCTAAAACCCTCCCTCTTCTTCTACTATTTTTCTTCTTCTCCTAAACAAAACAAAGAACCCTTCTCCCCTCTCAAGCTCAAGCACTCACACACACCTCAGGTTCTTCTTCCACCAACACCCAGCCCTCCCCTACACTTCTCACTCCCTTCACACCACAAGTATGTGTCTTCTTTTCTAGTTTTTTCTTTTCATTTTTAATTTTGTAGTTTTTCTTTTTCCTTTGTTAAAAGTTGTAACTTTTTCTTCTTGTTTAGTAGAAATACTTGGTAGTATATGCTTAGTACTGTTGGGAGATGGTATTTGGGGGTGTGGTATGTCTTGATTTAGTTGGGTGATGTTTGGGAAATTGTAGTGGAAGTTGGGGCTTCAACTTGTTTAAATGGGGGCTCCGGTGAATAATGCTCACCATGTGTTTGTGTAAATGCCCCATTGAAGGGCAGTTATTGTGACCAATTGTAAGTTGAAGTCTGAGTAACAACAGTTGAGTCACCTCATTGGTGTTGAACTCATGATGTGCTTTTTGTAGGTACAATGGCTCCCCGAAAGCGTTAAGCTACCGGCTCCTCCTCAGGCAGACAAGCAGGTTCTTCCTCCGGAAGGCCACGAAGGTCCGTTGACACTCGGCCCTTCAACAACAATAAATTTGTATCAGCTAAGGCCCAGGATAGGTTCGCGTAAAAGGAATTGAAGTCGACAATACCGGAACGTGGCATGGATAGAAGTTCCATCCGACAGAACTGTCCTAGGATGTATAACGAGTTGATGAGGCACCACTTGGATGTCTTCTTTGAGGATCCCGATGAGTCCAATGCAATGATCGTCCGGGAATTTTATGCCAATTGTCCGGAGCACAAGAATTATGTTGTCACAATGCGGAGGAAGCAGGTAAATGCTTCGGTGGAGGCCATCAGGAGGATTAACAAGCTCCCACCCCCCGTTGATTTGTACGAGGACGATTATGAGGCACATGGAAAGCGTTATGCTCAGTGGGATAGGTTCCTCCCAACCATTTGTGCACCGGGCGCAGAGATGAAGTGGTACAAGTACGGGAACAAGTTCAACTCGTCAGCCCTCAAGTTTGAATCAAAATGTTGGCTCTACCTGATTAATAACCGACTAATCCCATCCAACAACACCTCGGAGGTGAAAATTTCTCGTGGGTGTTTGATTTGGTGCTTCATGACGGGTTGCAACTTTGACGTGGCCCGACTTATACACGATGAGATGTTCATCCGTAGTAAAATTCAGAGGTATGGCTTCTTCTTCCCATCTCTTGTCACTAGATTATGCCTTGAAGCTGGGGTGCCGGGAGACTTCGCAGTGGATGGAAGAGTGCCAACGGAGTACACCTTCCGCGCTGATAGGGTTACCACGAGAAAAGATGCAGTGGTAGTTGTTGATGATGAGGAGGAGAATGAGTCGGATGAGAAAGCTGAGGAAGAGAAGCAACAAAATGAGGAGGAGGAGCAAGAACATATGGAGGAGGAGCATCCCACTCAGGAGCAGGCTGCAGATATTGGAGGCCCGTCTAGGGCCACTTGTGGACAACGTATGGACCATTTGGAGCAGGAGATGGCTGGCTTGCGGACCTCAGTGAATGACTTGGGGTCAAGAGTTGATGTGATGGCTTCCCAACAAGCGAAATTGGAAAAGAAAATTATGGGCTGGCTGCGTGCCCTGGGCCGTGATTGTAGCCTGGACCCTGGGACTGTCTCTGACCATGACTGAGCTTTTAGGGAAGTCCCCTTAACTCTCTGTTTATTTTGATTTCCATGGGGACATGTCCTCATATTAAGTGTGTGTGTGGGGGGGGGGGGGGGGGGGGGGGT
>ML244645.1:0-28242 GCA_005239495.1 Nicotiana undulata | reverse complement strand
CCTCCTCCCCTCCTCCCCCACCCCCCATGATGACCACCATAAGGTGAGGAATGGAAAGACTCAGGGATTAAAACTTGTTCTTCTTCAAGGATACAACCGAATGACATCATCATTGCATATTTTGAATAAATACGGCTCATCCCAATAATAATCCAAGTTGTCCCGTCTAAGCTTCTTCCTTTGGTTAGAAGAGAGCTCAAACGGGACAACACCGGTGACAAAATAGTTGGCGATGTCCGCAAACCATGGCATATCATGCATAAAGACGGAGAGAATCTTCTCATCCGGGAAATTATCATTGATCTCAAGGCCATCACTTGGCCTCCCTTGCTCTTCCAAACGGGATAGATGGTCGGAAACTTGGTTCTCACTCCCCTTCTTATCAACAATTTCTAGATCAAACTCTTGAAGCAATAAGACCCACCTCATAAACCTTTCTTTTGAATCCTTTTTCATCATTAAGTACCGGAGAGCCGCATGATCAGTGTGAACACCTTGGCACACATATGGTAGGGCCTAAATTTCTCCATTGCAAAGACTATAGCCAACAATTCTTTTTCGGTGATGGTGTAGTTCATTTGGGTGGAGTTCATGGTTTTTCTTGCATAGTAAATGGGGTGAAAGATTGTGTTCACCCTTTGGCCCAAGACCGCACCCCACCGCCACATCACTCGAATCACACATGAGCTCAAAAGGAGAGCTCCAATTTGGCGCGGTGATAATTGGCGTGGTAGTTGGCTTTTGCTTCAACAACTCAAATGCTCTCATACAATCTTCATTAAAGTTGAACTTGGCATCTTTCTCCAATAGCTTGCATAGAGGATTTACCACCTTTGAAAATTCTTTAATGAAGCCAGTAAAATCCCGCATGCCCAAGAAAGCTACGGACTCCCTTCATCGAGGTTAGAGGAGGCAACATGGAAATAACCTCTATCTTGGATTTATCAACTCCAATGACATCCCTTGAGATTTTTTGGCCGAGGACTATCCCCTCCTCAACCATGAAATGGCATTTTCCCCAATTTAATACAAGGTTTGTTTCTTCACAACGGGCAAGGACTTTATCAAGATTTTACAAGAACTCCTCAAAAGAATCCCCTACCACGCTGAAGTCATCCATGAATACCTCCAAGAAATCTTCAACCATATCAGTGAATATTGCCATCATGCACCGCTGGAATGTGGCAGGTGCATTGCATAAGCCGAATGGCATCCTTGAGAAAGCAAATGTCCCATAGGGACAGGTGAAGGTAGTCTTTTCCTGATCTTCTAGAGCTATCAAGATTTGGTTGTAGCCTGAATAACCGTCCAAGAAACAATAGAAATCTCTCCCAGCAAGTCGGTCCAGCATTTGATCCAAAAATGGAAAAGGGAAGTGATCCTTTTGGGTCACCTTGTTCAATTTGTGGTAATCCATACACACCCGCCAACCAGTCACTGTGCGAGTGGGAATAAGCTCATTCTTGTCATTATGTACCACGGTCATGCCACCCTTTTTAGGAACACATTGGACTGGAGAAGTCCAATCACTATCATAGATTTGGTAGATGACCCCAGCATCGAGCCACTTGATTATCTATTTCTTTACAACCTCCCTCATTGCCTCATTTAGCCTCCGTTGGTGTTCTACGAAAGGCTTTGCACCATCTTCAACAATAATTTTGTGCATACAAAATGCGGGGCTTATGCCCCGAATATCAGCAAGAGTCCTACCTATGGCCTTATTTCTCCTTTGAAGCACTTTGAGTGTAGAGTCTACCTGCAATTTGGTTAGGCAAGATGAAAGTATAGCAAGTAAAGTACGAGAAGGACCCAAAAATTCATACCTGAGGTGTGGTGGAAGTGGCTTCAACTCCAGGGTAGGTGGCTCCTTAATTGAGGGCTTTGTTAGAGGAGTTTTCTGATTCTCCAAATCCAAGGATAACTTGTGAGGACCATAAGAATAAGAGCCCATGCCTTGTAATGCATTGGTACACTTGATCAAGCCATCCACCACAATATCATCATGATTTAATAACACTGCTTCCACGGGATCTTCAACATTGATCATTGAGCTTGTTTCATCAATTATGACCTCGGTGAAAAGGTCCATGAAATAACACACCTCCGTGCTATTGGGTTTCCTCATTGACATGCAAACATGGAAAACGACCTTTTCATCTCCCACCCATAAGGTGAGCTCACCGGCCTCCACGTCTACCAAGGCCTTTCCATTGCAAGGGAAGGTCTTCCCAAGATGATTGGGACTTCATAATCTACCTCACAATCCAAGATAACAAAATCCGCAGGCAAGATGAATTTGTCAACCTGCATAAAAACATCATCAATGATTCCCAAAGGCCGCTTCATAGATCAATCCGCCATTTGAAGTCGCATAGAAGTTGCCCTAGGTTGATTGTAATGACCCGACCAGTCGTTTTGGGAATTTAAGCTCCGTTCGGTGGCGTAAGGTCTTGAACAGCTTCACATTGTGTATATTGACCTGCGTGCGTGGTTGGATTTAGTTACCGGATAATCCGGAGTCGAATTGGAAGGAAAATTTCATTTTTTGAAGCTTAAGTGATAGAAGTTGACCGGAGGTTAGAATTTTGTGTAAACGGCCTCGGAATAAGTTTTGGGTAATGTCAACAGCTTCGTATGATGAATTTGGACTTAAGCGCGCGTCTGGAATTGGTTTTGGAGGTCCGTAGAGTAATTTGAGGTAATTTGGGGGAAATTAAAATTTCGGCGATTTCAGCCGATAGGTGAAATTTGGATATTGGGCTCGGAATGGAATTCAAGGAGTGGAAGTAGGTCCATTGTGTTATTTATGACTTGTTTGCAAAATTTCACGTTATTCCGGGTTGCATCGATAGGTTTCGGCACGAGTTTTGATATTTGAACATTTGAAAATTTATAAGTTTGATTTTTGGTTTGATTCGTCGTTTTGGTGTTGTTTTGTGTTATTTGAAAACTCGAGCGAGTCTGTGTTAGGTTATATGACTTGTCTGTGTGGTTGGACAGGATCACGGGGGTCTCGGGTGCGTTTCGGATGGGCTTCGGTTCAATTTCCTTTAAATTTCAACCGTTGAATCTGTCTTCTGGTTTCCTTCTATGTGATCGCATAGATGCGAACGCGATCACATAGAGTTCTGCGACCCACCCCAGTTTTTCCATCAATGCGTTTGCACTTCCACCCTCGCATTCGCATAACTCTTTCATTTGGGCGTCAAATAAATTCCTTCAATGCGATCGCATCTCCTGCTTCGCGATCGCATATTGTAGCTTTTGGAAGCAAATGATATCTTCTCCGCGATTGCATACCTGGACTCGCGAACGCACTGTGCATATTTTGGAAGTGGCTATTTCCCTTATATGCGATCGCATTAGTTCCTTCGAGATCGCATAGCACCTTTTGGCCAGTAACATTTTTTCCTCTATGCGATCGCGATGCTTAAAATTCTGGGCAGACAGAATATATCTCAAAATCGAAGGTTTCACCATTTTTATCATATTTTTATTTCTAGATCTCGGTTCTTGGAGATTCTTTGAAGGTTTTCACACAAATCGAATGGGTAAGCGTTCTTCAACAAGAATCAAATATATTCCATGATTTTATCTTTATTTTCATCATTTAATTTGTATTTTGAGTTGAGGAGAATGTGAGTTTTGAAAGAAAATTCTAAAATGAAAATTTGTGATTTGAGGGACCAAATGGTATCGGAATTTGATAAAAATTTGACGGGTTCCGAGGTGCGAGCCCGGGGGTCGATTTTTATATTTTTGTAAAGATTGAAACTTTATTATTCGGAATAGTTCCTTATATGATTTATGCGTGTTTTAAAGTTGTTCTAGTTGGATTTGAGCCGTCCGAAGGTCTTTTTGCCCGAGAAGTCCATTTTAGAGTACCGGGTTGTCGTCTTTGAAGTAAGTATCTTGCCTAACCTTGTGTGGGGGAATTACCCCTTAGGATTTGAGTCTTCTATGCTGATTGTAGCCCGTGTACGCGAGGTGACGAGTGCGTACCCGGACTTATTTGCAAATAGGTTGACCTTTTAGGATTCTTAGGTCCTTATACTCTTGTGTATGAAGTTGTAATTTCTACGACTGCGTTCTTGATTGCTAATTTCATCCTCTTCTGCTTAAATTAGAATTACTTGCTTTTAGATTTTCCCTAGATGATTATTTGATCTTAATTGACTTAGCTGAAGATCTTACCTCTTCATAAACAACCTACTTAGCTAGAAATTGTATCATCTCGCCCTATAATTGTTTAGCAGTAATTGGAATATATATACGTTGGTGTCAAGCATGCCCGTGAGTCCTATATTGTGATTTCTAAGATTATCCCTTAAGTATTATTTAGGTTTAGTTTGATAATCATCCATGTTGATGGTATTTCCTTGATGTTGCCTATTACTGAGCATTGTTCAAGCTGAGTTTTATTCCGTGAAGCTAATTGTTTGGGCGAGATTGGTTATAGTTGTTTCCCTTGCCGGGATGATTGTTTTTCTTATTGTTGACTTGAATGTTGTGAATCGTTGCTATATTTGTTTTGTTTTCCCCTCGTTATATTAATTCACTTGTACTTGGATTTCCCTTCAGTGGTTACTTCTTATGAGTGAGTATTACCATTCTTGTATTGAATTGCTCGTCGCACTTTGTATTTATGCCTTGTTTGTTGTTGTGCTCACTGTGGCAATGTACGATGTTTCTGCCGTGTTCTAGTTGTTCTCTCTGTTGGCTGCATTGTATATTTAAATTGGGACTACGGACGTATTACAGGAGCTTTCCCCCTATACTGCACTGCATATTTAAATTGGGACTACGGACGTATTCCGGTAGCTTTCCCCCTATACTGCATTGCATATTTAAATTGGGACTACGGACATATTCTGGGAGTTTTCCCCCTGTACTGCATTGCATATTTAAATTGGGACTACGGACGTATTCCGGTAGCTTTCCCCCTATACTGCATTGCATATTTAAATTGGGACTACGGACATATTCTGGGAGTTTTCCCCCTGTACTGCATTGCATATTTAAATTGGGACTACGGACGTATTCCGGGAGCTTTCCCCCTATATTGCATGACAAATTCTGAACTACGAACGAAGTTCCGTTTGAGTATCTTGAAGAGCTTTTGATCGAAGGATATATATATTGAAAAGTATAGCTGAAAAGCATTTATCTTGAAGAAAACTATGTCCGAAGGACTATTATTTCAAAGGTAAATTTGAAAAGATTTTGTCTTGCATAAAACGATATTTGAAAGGCATTTAGTGGGGGAAATACATTTGAAAACCATTTATTTTGAAGGAACTATGTTTTGAAGAATTCTCTTTAATATATATATATATATATATATATATATATTCGGAGGAAGTATATCTCCAAGAAACTTTCTATTTGAAGTGATTGTATTCAAAGCTTTCAATATAAACTTACGGGTGAAAGTTTACACTCGAAGTATTTTCCAAAGACACTTGGGGTTGTTGTCTAAGGCCTGACGTGGAAACTGTTGAAATGTTGAATTATTATTTGTTCATACCGTAATGTGATTTCTATTCGATTTCGGGATGTTCTCGTACATTCTTTGTGTATTGTTGTGATGTTCTGTTGTTATTGGTTGTATTCCCTTCCGCATTTCATTAGTTATGTTGTGTAGCCATTAGATAGATGCTACATCATGTCATTTCGATATTTATGTTTGTTTGATTTATTAGACCAGTGGGTGTCCTGACTAGTCCTCGTCACTACTTCATCGAGGTTAGTCTTGATACTTACTGGGCACCGCTGTGGTGTGCTCATTCTACACTTCTGCACATTTTTCTTGTGCAGATCCAGGTATTGATTGTTAGTAGCTACATGGATAATTGTCGAGGAGACTCAAGGTAAACCTGTTGATGCGTTCGCAGGCTTCGGAGTCACCTTCCTACTTTTATTCAATTGTTCTTACTTATTTCTAAACAGTTGTATTTAGAAGTTGTAACAAATTTTGTAGAGCTTAAGACTTGTATTTCCTGTTTTGGGAAATTGTAGTTTCTGTCAAGATTTCTATATCGAGACTGTTAGAGTTCATTTATCATTGTTGTTATTCAGTAAATGTTAGGCTTACCTAGTCCCTAAGACTAGGTGCCATCACGATACCCAATAGAGGGAAATTTGGGTCGTGACATTGACCAATTCCCAAGTTTTTGAAGACTGAATAAGGCATCAAATTGATGCTAGCTCCCAAGTCGCACAATGCCTTGACAAAATCCGCACTACTAATTGTATAAGGAATGGTGAATGCTCATGGGTCTTAAATTTTGGGTGCCATTGAATGCACTATTGCACTCACTTGGTGAGTCATTTTTATTGTCTCGCACTCTATTGACCTTTTCTTTGTGACCAAGTCTTTCATAAACTTGGCATACCCGGGCATTTTCTCTAGAGCCTCAACCAATGGTACGTTGATGGACAAGCTCTTCATCATATCAATAAACTTCTTGAATTGATTTTCCGTCTTTTGCTTTGCCAACCTTTGAGGATAAGGAGGAGGAGGCCTAGGCAATGGTGCCTTGGCTTTTGGCATGACCGGCTCGGGTATGTCAATTACGTATTCCCTAGACGGGTTCACGTCATCTTGTGATTCCTCCTCGTTGGCATTAATGTCAATCCTCACTTCATTGTTCACCGGTTCATCAACCACATTTTTAACTTCAATTGGAACTTCATCTTGTTTCAAGTCATCATCAACATTAACAACTCTCTTTTGCTATGAAGAACTAGCCTCACCGCCTCGACCACTCCTTGTGGTCACCGCCATTGCATGGATGGTATTATTGTTGTTGTTCCCACCCTTAGGGTTCACCACCGTGTCACTAGGTAGTGCCCCCTTCGGGCGTGTGTTCAAGGCTTGTTAGATTTTTCCCATTTGGACTTCAAGGTTTCAGATGGAGGTGTTATGAAAGGCAATTTGAGCATCCGAATCCTCATTACGTTCCATCATTTGTTTAAACATTTGCTCGATCAGACCCATGTCATTGCTTGAGGAGCCTTGGCCTTGTGATTGATATGGGGGTGGATTGTTGGGTTGTTGATACATCGGGGGCCTTTGCAAGCCCGACCCTCGATTTCCATTTCCGCCCCAATTGTTGTTCCGCTCCAATTGTTTCTATTGCCACCCCATTGTTGATTGTTGTTCCCCCAATTGCTTAAGTTATTATAGTTGTTCCAATTACCTTGCCTTTGGTTGTTACAACTTTGGTTGTTCCCTTGATTGTTCCTTTGCCCTTGAAAATTGTTGGCATATATAACATTTTCACTTTTCTCATCAAGAATCCTCTTGATTGTACCCACTCACTCTTTGGTCACATTGGTCACTGTTGTTTGGCATTTGATTCCCACGAGGCCTTCGCTTGTTCACCAAAAGGTTTACCCCTCCATAGCATGCACTTGCTTCAGCCCTTGTATTTGTTAAAGTTGCGCCTTAGCAAGTTGATTCATGGTGGTGGTAAGCTCGGCAATTGCTTGCCCATGATCTTGAAGCTGTTTATGGAGATTAATAACACTTGGATCACCCTGGGGCACATTTGCTAGACTTTGCCATGCTGACGAAGTGTCAGCCATTTCATCTAAGATGTCACATGCCTCAGTGTAAGTCAGCTTCATAAAGTTACTCGCAACGAGTTGGTTGACCACACACTGATTGGTGGTATTGATGCCTAGGTAGAAAGTTTGTTGTATCATGGCCTCCGTCATGTCATTGTTTGGGCACTCTTTGACCATATTTCTGTAGCGTTCCCAAATCTCATGAAGGGGCTCATTCTGCTCTTGCTTGAATGCCAATATCTCGTTTCTCAAAGCCGCCATGTGCACGGGGAGAAAAACTTGGCAATGGACTTATCCGCCAATTAATCCCATGTAGAGATAGAATGATTGGGGAGTCGTTCAAGCCAATCCAGGGCCTTCCCTCGAAGAGACAAAGGAAATAATCTGAGCATCAAGACATCCTCCGATACATTGGTTGGCTTGTTCCCCCAACATGTGTCAACAAAGCCTTTTAAGTGCTTGTAGGCATTTTGAGGGGGAGCTCCCGTAAAATACCCACGCTGCTCCAGGAGTGTCAACATGACATTAGTGATTTGAAAGTTGCCCGCCCTGATTCTGGGTAGGACAATTGCACTTGCATACCTCTCGTTTGGAAGCAGCACCCAAGGAGAAACTCTGGGAGGAGGCGGGGGAGGGTATGGAATATCATCATTGGGATTGGCATGTCGGCCTCGTCTTGGAGGTGGAGGCACTTGATTCAATGCATCTTCTCCGTTATCATATACCTCCTCCCCCAGTATAATATTGCCTATACCTATACCACTAATAAGTGGCAAGGAAGGGGTCGAAGCAGCTTTTACCCGAACGGGTCGGGATCGATTTCCACAGGGAACTATGTAAATGGGAGTTGAGTGTCTAATTGACCTAGTGGTGTTTCAAGTTCTTAATTGCACTTCTTATCATATAGGTTTTTGTAATTATACTAAAGCTTAAACAAAAAGAGACTATTATCTAAATATTATGATCTTTTTGTGGATTTTTCTGAATTAAAAAAAAGCACTAGGATTGCAACTTACTCCTAGGCGAGTGACTAATGGGGTCTAAAATCGAGGATAACCTTGTGAATTGTGGGTGAATAACATAACCTCATACTAAAATTGCTCACCCAATACCTCTCGGTAATTTGGGTGACTTTGCCCGAATCGGATTTCTCAAGCACAATTGGGTGTTCAAGCAAATCAAATGAAATGGCTCAAGTCGGGAGTAGCTATCTCTAGCATCCACCCTTTTACTGGAGATATCAATCTCTTGAGCTCACCCTAATACCTTGTTATCCTAATTACCTAGACTTGGGTCATCTTTCTAAAGAGTAACCCTAGTCATGAAGGCATGAAATAGTGTTTGCAACCACTAAATCTGAGAATTATGCATAAATTAGACTAAAAAACAAACACTCAATCACAAATTATCCTAAAATGAAAGACCCATTAGTTACCCACACTAGGGTTGGGTCACAACCCTAACTTAAGGGTCTAGCTACTCATAATTGAAGAAGAAACTAAGATAGATGATGAAATTGAACTCATAAATGTAAATTACAAGATAGAAATCGAAGCAATATAGTAAGAACTAGGATAAAATTACTCAAAATAGACAAAAGCTATTGTTCACGTTCTCACTCTAACAGCTGATGCTTCAAAAATGAGAAAAATATGTATTTATACTAGGCTGAAAATACTGGACAAAATTGCCCCTACGGAGATTTCGCTCCCAGCGTATTTCTGAGCGCTGCGGTGGATTGGTTTCCGCTGCAGCAAAATAATGGCTACTGCACCGGTCTTGGACTTTGTGCCTCTATGATTCTCCATTCCGCTCCCAGTGGAATATTGTGGCGCTGCAGCGGTGGTTGAAATGTGGTAGCGGAAAAGTGCCGCTGACCGCGAAAGTGTGAAACCCCAAGTTGGCTGACTCTCTCAAGTTTTCCAAACGCTCCCGGCGAAATATTGAACGCTGCAACGGTGGAGAAACCACTGCAGCGGAAAAATAGCACGGTCAGCGGTGAACATTGCCTCGAAAAGATGCTCTCTAAAGTTTGGCAACGAGGCAGCAGTTGGAAATCCGCTGCAGCGTAATGACAAAAACTGCAGCGGAATAGTGAACGTTGCGGCGGTTCTGCTGGGTACTGAGACAATGCAAGTTTTGCTCCTTTTTGAGTCCTTTTAGGTCAATATTCACAATTCAACTCAATTCCTGCAATTTGAACAACTTGCATAAATTTGTGGGAGTATTTTAGTCAAATTTGCCTCAAAACCTAAGAAAACGGGAGTAAATAGTAAGCACAAATCACTAGTTATCAACTCCCCCAAACTTAAGTATTTGCTTGTCCTCAAGCAAACAAAATAACTCCCACCTCCGTAACAAAAAGAAAAAGTATTTCAGCCATTTAGATGTGATTTCATCAAGCTTCAATTGGGACTAACAATTACCCTCAACACAAATGTATTGTTGACAGTATTATGCAATGATTTTCTTAGCTCACTAGGTCTAATGTGACACCAAAGCTTCAAGAGTTGACTCAAGTCGTCAAAGAGAAACTCTCTTTCACCTCAATCACTGTGGATCCCAGACTCTTTCTCCTCTACTTTCCATAGGCTCATCTCACCATAAAGAATGAACTCTCAAAATTGGGTTTATCATGGGGTGCTCTCTTCACTCTCAAAAGAATGCCTCAAGTCCGACCTTAAGTACCATAGGCTTTCCCCTCATGTAAATCACCACTAATGTAAGCTCGCTCAACTTGAGATCCTATAGGGCTTTATCGCGATGCAATGGACGCTTTTTGGATCAAATTTGGTCATGATGAACTTTGGTAGAACATCTCTCCTTAAGCACTCCAATTTTTCACATTTCGGCTCATGTTTTTCTTGACTCTTTGAGTCACACATTTTTATTGGGGAACTTAGAGAGACTCATTGTCGCTCTTTCTTTTACTTGGAGCTCATTTTCCTCCCCTTTTATTTCTTTTTCATCATTCCAAACCCTTTTTTCAACTTTGCTTTTCCTTTCAACCCTTTTTCTCTTCTTTTTGGTTCGTTTTGCTTTTCAACATTTTCTTTGGCCCTTTTCTTTTATTACAATGCCTTACATCACTATGCATTTCCTCGTCTCTCCCCCAAACTTATGATTTTGACTATTATTCATCATGAATGCTCAAGGAAAGAATGGGTGCCAAGAGAGGGTCATTAAAGAACGGATGAAGGTTTATAATGTGGTTTTTGAACTAATAGGCTCGGGCTCAAAAGGGGTTGACTAGGGATCTTGTCAAGGTAGGCTATGGAAGTCTTTTAATTTTAGTAGGGAATCAAGGAAGGCATATGATCATTTCACAAGTCAAGATAAATTAAGATTTCGCCTAGAAAAACACTTGGGGCAAGTTCTAGACTTTTAGGCATGGCACTCGGGTTATGAAATTAAAAACTCACCTCTCAAACCTCAGGATCTTTAAAGAGCATCGAGTCGAGGTCCCACAACAACCTTGGTTCAAATTAAAAACTCATATATGTCCATATACACCACCTGGCGACGGTTTCAGTCAACTAAAGACTCTAAGGGTCACAACTAGAACTAGCCTCATTTGTAATATGTCTTTAACCGTGAGGTCAAAGGTAAGTCTGTTGGTGCCAAGTGAAGCTTTATTTGAATCATATTTATTCACTACTACTACCAAAATAAAAGAAAAGAAAAAAAAATGAAAAATGAAAAACTGACTCAATCCCTTAAGAAGGTCGTCACACCGTCTGTCGTAGGGAAGAGACACTCGGTTCGCACAATTTCCACCCCTGGAAAGAACCGTGGCCTTAAGATAACCAGGGGCTTATTGACAGCACAAAAAGAAAAGAAGAAGTTATAAATTAAAAAGAAGCTATTAAATGAAATAAGAAGTTAGACTACAAATGGAAAAACTCAAGAAGTTATAAAGTAGAAAATACGAAAATTAGACATGAATATTTACAATAAGGGATTACGATGCATATACATAATAAGGGATGAATATATACATACCAACAATAAAAAGTACTGAAATGTAAATAAGGAAAAGAAAAATAGTATCAACAGTTATTACAGCCCAAAAATATGAAAATGTCTGAATCACCAAATATCAAATAGAGGCCACCCCCTCCAATAAGAAATAGCATTGTCCTCAATGCTAACCAAAAATATAGAGTAGGGGAAAGGGGTGAGAGGGAGTAAAAGGAAACTCCCTATGGTGCCTCTGACTGCATGGGTGAAGGATCAACTAGGGATGAAGAAGGAACTGTGCCAGTGGTGGTAGCAGGGTCCTGTGGCTGAGCATAGGTCTGGCCAACCGGGTCCTCAAGCTGAATCTCCATATCATCAGTCTGCGGGGATGGCTCTCCTACGAACTGGGGCTGGTGGAAGGTCTGCCTCCTCAGCATGTGTGGCCTGTTAAGTGGGCCCTGGCTCTCCCATGAACAGATCACGGGGGATGCCCCCTGCAGCTGCGAGCTTCACCACCTCTTTCTTCAAGTCATCTTGAGTTTCCTGCATCTTCACCTGAACCTTTCTCATTTCATCCTGGGACTTCTTTATCTTCTTTACATATTTGCCCCAATAGTGAATCTCTTTTTCTTGTTTGTCAAATGTCTCTATTATATTCTCTTGGATGTACACCAAGCTTTTCAATGTGTCCTTCAGAGAAGGAGGTAGTGCAATGGGTGCCGGAGCTAACTAGGCTGCAACAGTGGTAGAAAGGTCAGTAAGCTTAGAGGAAACTACCTGCACCCAGTTGGTGATACCAACTAAAGTGTGAGACACTTTCAAGGCCGTTTGAGGGTAAGTGGAAGATGATAGCATTGAGACTGGTATGGACATGGCAAGACCCGACGAAGGATCTGGGACAGCAGCAACAGTGGGCCCCTCAAAAGAAGTGGAGCCTTCGGCAGTAGCTGAAGGCTCGATGGCAGTGGAAGTACCAGGGGTTGTAGATGTGGTGGCTTTCCCTTTCGCCTTAGGGTTGTCTGGACCCTTCAAACTATACAATGAGAAAGCTGACCGGGGCTTCACAGTAGTATCAAAATCCCTCACGTGAACTTCAATGTCCCTGAAATACATAGTAAGGAAGTTGGGAAAAGGATATGAGGCTTTATTCCTCTGCACGATCCGGTCAATCACCCTGGACATGATATTCCCGACATTAATCGGGATACCATCCATAATAGCACTCACTATCAAAGCTCTAGAGAGGGGCATGTCATTGTCATGGAGTATCGGGTCTATCCTGTTGTAAATAAAAGTGGCCCATCCCCTGGCCTCAAAACGAATGTGTTCCTTTTTATGGCGGTGCCTGCAACCAACCAAGCTGGAGTAGTCCCCGGGTAGCTATAACTGAGGCCAACCATGGACAAGCTAAATCTTTCATATCCACCTTCTCCAAGTAGCGAGTCTCATCCTCATTATCAAATCTCGCATAATCATTAAAAGCCCTGCCATTGTACAAAGTTTTCTTGTTGCGAACCTGTGTAAGATATGTGTCCCTTTTCTTGTGGGCCACATTTACATAGAATTCCTTCACAACCCACTCGGTTGATGAAGAAATGCCACCCTTCCATTTCATCAAACTGCTTCTTCACATTGGGGTTGAGAGGTAGGAGATATTTGATGATGAACGAACTTTCTGGAATAAGTGATCTTTGAGGCCACCATTCTCTGAACTTGTGGTAGGTCGGTTCTAAGATAAACCGATCCTGCCACACTAGTGAGTTTCTTGTCCAGATACGGCTTGTGGTCTGCACTAGGGTGTCACCACCTCTTCTATCATTAGGTGCCTCGTCTGAGCTGTCGAGGTTGATGGAAGGAGGGGCTGCTGAGTAGGCTGATGTACCTGTGTCCTCGGTAGTAATGGAGTGGCTAGAAGAATCCTAAGAAGACACAGAGCTAGTGGGATCGTTGATGAGTCTCCTTGGCTTTGACAATGCAGCTTCTAGGGCTGCTCCACTCTGTTCCTCTGAAGCTTCCCGGGAGGGCACATACTCACTGGACTCCAACTCTTTAGGGCTTGTTCTTTTTCTTTGTTGCTTCTTCCCTATTTCCTTTGTCGGACCCAAGGGATTCTGTTGTTTTCCGTTGCCCCGACCCCTTGAAGGGTTTCCCCTCCCGGGTTGCTTGTTAACTCCTCCCCGTGATCTCACCATTCTCCGCAAACATGTCACAAAAGTTGTTAAAACATTGTACATGAGTACTCAACCAAAGCATAGACAATACAGAAGCATAGAGGGAAACAATGCTCAGATATGATTCTGTTGCCGGCAGATAACTGAATGCTGCAGCGGATTGGTCACCACTATCAGGGGATATTTGACCGTTGCAGCGGTATTGGGGGATCAGACTACCCCTTCTCTGATAATGACAGACGCGGACCGCAGAATATTGGACCGCTGCAGCTTATGGCCACCACTATCAGCGGAATTTTTGTCGCTGCAGCAGTAACTGAGGAAACCAGAGATTTTACCTCTTTGAACTTGAGAAATGCGGACCGCGAAAATTTGTCCGTTGCAGCGGAAACAAATCCGATGTCAGCAAATTTTTGACCACTGCAGCGGAATCCTAGGGTTAACAACACTAATAAGTGGCAAGGAAGGGGTCGAAGCAGCATTTACCCGAACGGGTCGGGATCGATTTCCTCAAGGAGCTATGTAAATGGGAGTTGAGTGTCTAATTGACCTAGTGGTGTTTCAAGTTCTTAACTGCATTTCTTATCATAGAGGTTTTTGTAATTATACTAAAGTTTAAACTAAAAGAGACTATTATCTAAATACTATGATCTTTTTGTGGATTTTTCTCAATTAATAAAAAAGCACTAGGATTGCAACTTACTCCTAGGCGAGTGACTAATGGGGTCTAAAATCGAGGATAACATTGTGAATTGTGGGTGAATGACATAACCTTATACTAAAATTGCTCACCCAACACCTCTCGGTAATTTGGGTGACTTTGCCCGAATTGGCTTTCTCAAGCACAATTGGGTGTTCAAGAAAATCAAATGAAATGGCTCAAGTCGGGTATAGCTATCTCTAGCATCCACCCTTTTACTGGGGATATCAATCTCTTGAGCTCACCCCAATACCTTGTTAGCCTAATTATCTAGACTTGGGTCATCTTTCTCAAGAGTAACCCTAGTCATGAAGGCATGAAATAGTGTTTGCAACCACTAAATATTAGAATTATGCATAAATTAGACTAAAAATCAAACACCCAATCACAAATTCATCATAAAATGAAAGACCCATTAGGTACCCACACTAGGGTTGGGTCACAACCCTAACTTAAGGGTCTAGCTACTCATAATTAAAGAAGAAACTAATATACATGATGAAATTGAACTCATAAATGTAAATTACAAAATAGAAATCGAAGAAATATTGTAAGAACTAGGATAAAATTACTCAAAATAGACAAAAGCTATTGTTCACGTTCTCACTCTAACAGCTAATGCCCTAAAAATGAGAAAAATATGTATTTATACTAGGATGAAAATACTAGACAAAATTGCCCCTACGGAGATTTCGCTCCTAGCGTATTTTTTAGCGTTGGGGCAGATTGGCTTTCGCTGCAGTGGAATAATGGCCGCTGCAGCGGTCTTGGACGTTAATCCCTTTTTGATTCTCCATTCGGCTCCCAGCAGAATATTGTAGCGCTGTAGCGGTGGCTAAAATGCGACAGCAGAAAAGTGCTACTGACCGCGAAAGTGTGAAACCCCAATTTGGCTGACTCTCTAAAGTTTTCCAAATGCTCCCAGCAAAATATTGAACGCTGCAATGATGGAGAAACCGCTGCAGCAGAAAAACAGCGTGGTCAGCTGTGAATATTGCCTCAACAACATGCTCTCTGAAGTTTGGCAATGGGGCAGCGGTTGGAAATCCACTGCAGCGAAATGACAAACGCTGCAGCGAAATGACAAACGTTGTAGCGGAACAGTGAACGCTACGGCGGTTCTGTTGGGTACTAGGACAATGCAAGTTTTGCTCCTTTCATGTCAATATTCACAATTCAACTCAATTCCTGCAGTTTGAACAACTTGCATAAATTTGTGGGAGTTTTAGTCAAATTTTCCTCAAAACCTAAGAAAACGGGAGTAAATAGTAAGCACAAATCACTAGTTATCATCACCCTAGTCAGAGCATTAAATGAAAAGGCCGCGTAGAGGTTGCCGTCAACACGACTATCGAGAAGCCCATGAACCATTTTGGTTCGACTTTCCAGCTTCTCAATCCTTGCCCAAACGACTTCTATAAATACCTCAAGTGTTTATCATTCATACTTTTACAACATCCTCAAGTTTTTAGAGCTAAGTTCATCATCTTCTGCATTCATCTTATCTCTGTGATTGCTTCTTCATCTCCTTTCTTAGAAACCTTTCATAGTTATGGCCAAAACTTCTAAGACAGAAAGAGGGCACCTATTCTTCTGCATGCCCGTCCAAGGTCAAACCAAAAACACCACCAAGAATTGAGAAATGTATTCCAGGCCCTTTCGATACGATCTTATGACTTTACCATCGATAGGCGTCCTTCTACACTAGGCCGATGTGAGCCCATGTCTCGGTACATCAGTGTGGTAACCAAGGTAGAGAGAGTAAAGACGGACTGTCACTGGGGGGAGGCAGTACAAATCGAAATCCCGGAAGCTGAGGAAAGCATAGTGACACACAAAGTTGGCTTCCTCAGCATATACACATACCCATTCACTCTGGGTCCCGTAGAGTCGTCTTCTCCACGATAGACCCGGTGATACAAAACTTCTGTCGTCGGTACTGAGTGACACTCGGTCATATATATCCTTCCTTCTGGAGGATTTTGTATATGCTCCGATTTTCACCAACCGGATCAAGGGGATGACCTTCACCCTCGACCACTTGATAAGATTGTATAGCCCCCGTCTCTTCCGAGGGGGTTAATCAAGTTGCACCATCGATCCACCAAGACATTCTTTGCGAGCATCTATGAAAACAAAGATCGAGGATGGATGAGCCGGCTCGTCAGAGTAAGAACCTCGGACATCATCCCTGCTGACGGGATACCATTCCCGGAAGAATGGAATGTGAAGCATAAGTATCACTACATCGAGCCTACTTTAATGCCCGTTCAACTTCTTCTTCTGAACTGATTTCTTTTGATTATGCAGCCACCGTTTGGTTCCCCGGCACGGTTCAGAACCTATTGGGGTGGATCAAGCAAATATACTATGCCTTCCCTTACAACAAGAGATCTTGGCGTGATTTGGCCAAGACGCGGTGGCAGGCCAAGAATCATGGTAAGGCCTCCTTGCCGTTGTTTCCGAATTTCATATAAGAACTCTTTATAGTAGTAAATTTGATTTATCATGCCTGTGCAGGCCTCGGGGAAGTCTTTTCAATGAGACCGCCCCCTCCCGGTGAATAGGCAACTTTGAAACCCGACAACGGTAAGAAGAGTAATAAGGAGACATCGACTGAGTCTCCAAAATCAAAGAAGCCCAAGGTCCGAAAGCTGAAGACCGATGCTACAGTCTTGACTTCATATGTTGCTGCAAGTCTTCGCGCCACAAACGAAGATGATAACAAGGATGACCGCCCTTTGGTACAAAGGGTAAGATGGAGCGTGGACGCTCCAACGACTATTGAGCATCGGGCCGCCGAATCCGAGACGGCCGATGTGGAACAACCTTGAGTGAAGGGGGCCCTCGAAGAGGGCTTGGGCGTACTCCCCAATCCATTCGCCGGACATGGTACATTCCGTATCGATGAGTTTTGAGGGCCTAGTTCTGAAGTCCTTCAGGGTCGGGAAGAAGCCCCGATAGAAATTGATGTTGTGGGAGGCTTCAATTTCAGCCCTTCATTTTCCCCAGAGGAAATAAGGGACGCGCAGAACAGGGGAACTGCCGATGTGGATATCTCTCGGGAAGAGGATGACACATTCAAAGATTATTTTGAAGGTGTTGAGGAGGAGGAGGCCGATCTCAATGCCTCTGTCGCTCTCGAGGAGGCCAAGAGGCTTCAAAAGTAGGTGACCTTCTTGATGTACTGTCTGTGTCTTAGATTCTTATTCTTGTTTATTTAACTTTCTTCCTTCGTGTTGCATGCCAAGAAATTGTATGTCCAAGCCGAATGATGAGCTTACTTTTCGCGAGGAGGAGCTCGAGAAGCTCACCTCGGAGCTGAATGAATCGAAGGCCACCTCTGCCCCAAAAGAAGAGGAGTTGAATGAGCTCCGGACCAGTCTGGAAGGAGTGCATTAGGAGTGAACTAGCTTCACCGAGAAGGTAATATGACACTTATGAATTCACTCTCTTATCCCCATAAGTTGGTGTTTACTAACTTTATTCGCCTTTGCGGATCGAGCAAAATATATCCCTGGTGAGGCAACTTCAGGAAGAGATTGCAGCCAAGGATGTGGAGATCCTCGAGCTGAAGAGGCAGAATGAAGTTGTGGCCTCGGAGACGGACCTTTTGCGGGGAGAGTTGAACTCGACCCAGAATCTTCTTCGGAGTTCCCAGGAGGAGGCCACTTCATTATCTGCGGCGAAGTCTAAGGCCGATGAGCATGTAGCCTTATATAAAAGAGATGTAGTTTCCGCCAATGATCGGGCTAGGCAAATATCCGAAGAGGCCGGGCTCAAATTGGCTCGGGCCATTGCTCATGCTCGTTCACAAGATAAGAGGAAGGCCCTCGAAGAAGCAAGTGACAAAGGTGTCGATCTATCGGCTGAGATTGAGAAGGCCAGGACTTTAAAAGAAGAGTCGGCACTTTCAACTTCCTTGGACGAGGGCTCCGATAGAGACTCCGGTAGCGGCTCAGATAGCAGTGAAGGCGAGGAATAGACTCGCTTCACTATTGTTTTCTTTCTTTTTCCCTTTCTTTTTGTTCATCGGCTCCTCTACGGAGCTATGTATAGACACATTCTGTAAATATATTTTTGCGAATGCAAATGGATTTTTTGCTTCAAGTCTTTTATTTTTCAATGCAATGACAATCTTTTGAATTTTGATGTCGGCTCTTTAGATCCCGTACTTAGAATAATAGAGGCCCTCGAGATTGGGCACCATCTCGGGGCTAGATCGGTGTGTGGATCTTGATAGTTCTTTTTAGAACTTATACTTGTAGCAACGGAGATCCTCGAGATCGGGCACCATCTCGAGGCTAGATCGGCAGCTCTTTTAGAGCCCATATTTGCAATAATAGGGATTCTCGAGATTGGGCACCATCTCGGGGCTAGATCGGAGTGTGGATCTTGATAGTTCTTTTTAGAACTTATACTTGTAGCAACGGAGATCCTCGAGATCGGGCACCATCTCGAGGCTAGATCGGCAGCTCTTTTAGAGCCCATATTTGCAATAATAGGGATTCTCGAGATTGGGCACCATCTCGAGGTTAGGCCGATATGGATGGCTCCTTATAGTCTATTATAATAACAGAGATCCTCGAGGTTGGGCACCATCTCGAGGTTAGACTGATATCAATGGCTCCTTAGAGCCTATAATTATAAAAATAGAGATCCTCGAGATCGGGCACCATCTCGAGGCTGAACTGATAGCTCTTTTAGAGCCTGTTTTTGTAGAGACAAGGATCCTTGAGATTGGGCACAATATCGAGGGTAGGTTGATACGGGACCTTGATCCTTCGAACGCTGCATGGCAGTTTCATTCATATGATATGAAGGTGAAGTGACCGAGGAGGTCCCACCGATACACTTCCCAAAAAGTGGTAATGGCATGGTCATACTTAATTGGCCTTTAAAGTAGGCGAACAGTCATCGCCTGCTCTACATATGTATTGGCTTTCTTCCCATTCGAGGACTTTGCCATTTTGAGTTGTTATCCTTTTCATAAATCTTTTCTTTCTTGCACCAAGTCTTCTAACATTTTAGTTTGAAGTTTCCGCCTGAGTTTCCATCTCTTTATCCTTGTGCCAAAGTAATTATGGTTGCTACGCCAAAATCCACTCACCAAGAAGAGGAGATTGCTGCCTCTGCTTCTTGCTCGGTTGGTCGTACACCGTCGGCGTTAGGCGAACGAACCTCGAGTTGCTTCGTCTCGAGGATGGATTTCATGTTAGAGCGACCTCCCAATGTTTGTGTCCATCGGGAGAATGCATCGAGGTTCATCCCGTCAATAGGAGAAAAATACCTCGAAGCAGTGAGGAGAGACTGCGGATGGGGAGAAGAGGTGGTACTGCAGGTACCTTCCTTGGAAGAGGATATCATGGCCCATGTAGAGGGTTTTTTTAACGTATATACGTACCCCTTTACTTTGGGCCCTCTTGATAGAGTCGTGCTCGACTTTTGTAGGAGATATCGGGTTACCATAGAACAGGTTCACCTGTCGTATTGGAGGATAGTATTGATGATAAGGTTATTCGTGGAGAAGGCTGGGCTCGAGTTCACCCTTAGTCATCTCATCAGGTTGTATCGGCCCTTGCGCTATCAGGGCCTGATCATTCTCTGACGTCGATCCACCCAGCCCCTTGTTGCCAGTGATGAAGAAGATGGGGATCGAGGGTGGATGAGTCAATTTGTCCGAGTGCGGACCGCCGATATTATCCCGATGGTTCCTTCCATTTCCTGAGAATAATTTCACACGTAAGTGGTACATTTGTGTTTTTATTATTTTGCTCATAGTGGAGGCGGACTCCGTAATAATGTCTTCCTTCCCTTCTTGCAGCAACTCCATGGTTGCCATACGAGGTCCTCGACCTGGCGGGTTGGACTCGAAAGCTGGCGGCCTACTCGGCTTACAATGAGCGTAAGTGGCGAGACCTGTCAAAGGGTAGATGGGAGGCCAAACACCATGGTGAGCGCCGTAAGATTCTTTCTTTTAGGAAATATTTTCCTTTTTATTAACTTCTTGAGTGCAGGCATTGGAGAATTCTCCGAGATGAGGTCGTGCCCTCTTGGATAGGAGGAAGGTTCATCGGCCTCGGGGCCAAAGAATGATAACAAACGAAAGGAGTCCTCAGTGGGTGAGGAAACCCACAGTGAGGCAAGGTCCGTCCGGAGGCATAAAGGCAATGAAGCTGAGCCTTTCAAGCCCGAGGTCTCTAGCCTCGGGAGAATTGTTCCTCCTTTGCCACTGTCTTCTTCCCCGGTCGAAGGTACTTCGAGGGAAAAGGGGCTTCTGCCGCCACTTTCTCCTCCCGTCGAAGGTACTTCGAGGGATGTTAGGGGCCAAGGGCCGCCTGATGGGAGCGGAGTCCCGAATGATCATGTCCCCTCTCGGGATGGTTCAGCTGGGGCCGATGAGGCTGGACCAGGAGATTCTAGCTCGGCCCTCGAGGAGGCTCAGCGGTTCTGCTCTTTGATAAGCTTCGATGATCTTTGTGGTTTTATTAGCTCCGTTCTCATTTTCTAACTGAAGCTTCTTTTTCATAGGCTTTTGACAAGCTCAAGTACGAGTTGCTTCGCTGCGAGGCTCGATTGCGAAGAGCCTTGGACGGGGAGAAATCCCTCAGGCTCCTATGTGATAAAAGTGCTAAGAAGTTGATACACCTCTATTGTGAAATGGATCGTAGCCATAGCTAAGAAGACCGCCTCGAGGGACAGGTACTTTTGTTTTGAGGACATGCTTGTTTCTTCTCCTGTCTTTGGAGATTAATATTCTGATGTTTCAGTTGCAGAGAAGGACGGAGAACTTGGAACGCCTCTAGGGCATAGTTGGCCAGTCCAACCATGAGTGCAATGAGCTTAGGGCTCAGATAGATGCTTTGGCCAAGGCTTTCGCCCTCGAGGTGCAACTCCGGAATGCTCGTGAAAATAGCTCGGTGCGGATGAGCAGGATTGTAAGGCTCGAGTCTGATTTATTAAAGATGAAGGTCAAGGTCGTGGACGCCCGGGCTGAAGCTGAAGAGATTCGGTCTAAGGTTGATAAGAAAGTGGCCGCCTATTTGAAATACGATGATGATGCTCGAGCCGAGTTGAGAAGTGCTTCTGATAGGGACAGCAGAAGCAATGAATACGCCCAATGCAAATTCCGGAGGGAAACCCTTGAGGAGATCCATGTTAGGGGCTTTGATCTCTCGGAAGAGATAGAGCAGGCCAAGGAAGATGAATACGATTCCAAATTCCTCGTATCCGATTCCGAAGATAATGAGGAAGAGGCCGACAGAGTCGTAGTCCCTGAGGGGAAAGTAGACTAGGCTTTCCTTTTCTGCTTTGATAAGACTCCCTGTGGGAGCATTGTGAATGTGTGTGTATATATATATATATATATATATATGTGTGTGTGTGTGTGTGTGTATGAAAAATCCTTTGAATCTTCCAATTTTCTTGTATCTTCTTTTTTGTCTTGAATTTCGACCTTTGATATCTAGTCCGATGAATTGGACTTCGAGGTGAAAAAAACCCTTAGGTTTACGGATCGGCCCGGAGGCTTGTTAGGCTGGCCCGTAGGCTCTTATGCATTTACCCTTAGGCATTTTTAGGCTGGCTCGTAGGCTCTTACGCATTGGACCTTAGGCGCTTTTTAGTTAACCGTTTAGGGCTCATTCATCGAGTCGGGTTTCGACTCAATCTCATCGACCCTTAAGTTTTTGAATTAGCCCCGAGGCTTTTTAAGTTGGCGCTTAGGCTCTTATGCGTTGGGTCGATATGACCTTTAGTATGGCTATATTCTTCCCTCGTTAAAGACTTTTTGAAGTTTTTGTGTTCGTCCGACTCTTCGACGGTTCGATAAAAACCTCGATTGTGAGTCATTGTGTGACGATAAATGAGCACCTCGGAAGGTTTCGCTCGATGGCTGAATTGTCTCGAAGACCTTTGATTATCGGAGATGATATAATTGAAGCTCTTTTGCTTATGCTGAGGGTATCCTGATTAACCAGTTATTTTCGAAGTATTTGTGATTTTACGGCGACGGTCGGGTGTCCCTGAGTCGCGTAAGTTTGGCCGTAGCCTTTTGACCGTAGTCATTGTGTTTGGCCGTAGCCTTTTGACCATAGTCGCAGTGTTTGGCCGTATCCTTTTAGTTCCCGAGTGAGGTAGTCTTTGCGTCTATATCGAGGGTATGCCTTTTTAGGGGTCTTACAAGTTCGAATATATAGCCTTGACTTTAGGATCGGTATTATTCCTTTTGTAAGGTCTCATAAATTTGAACATGCCTTGATTGAGGTCTTACAGTTTATGATGCCTCATGGAGGTCATACACTGGCGATAATGCCTCATGGAGGTCTTTCGGGCTCGAAGTTGCCGGCCCTGAGGTCTTATGGCGTCGAGTTTTGATATCTTTGATGAAGTGACACTCGATGACAGTCCCCGAGACATCGAAAGCTTTTGGCTCTGGTGTCGTTCCTTTGTAGACTTGATGTTTCCTTGTTGAGGGCTTGTGAGCTCGAAGTTTCCAGCACTGAGGTCTTATGGCTTCGAGTTTTTGGTTTCAGTCCCCGAGTGTTCGGGTAATTTCTGGCCCTGGGGCCATTCCTTGTGATAATAGCAATTTCTTTGAAGCGCGAAGCGTTTTGATGGTAAAATATACTCTTTTGATTACTTGGTACAAGTATACATGTTTTTTCTTTCGAGGGTTTGATTATTCTATGCGGACACGATTCATTTGACCGTTTGACCCGATATATCATTTTCCTACCAAGACGCTTTTGGTTTATTTTGATTTCTCCGAGGAGGTGACCTCCCAAGGGGATGCCCTCCAGTATTCAAGGTTGATTGAAGAGAAGCCTTGAATACTTATTGAGTTCTCCTTAGGTAGCATATAGATGTTGCCTCGTTAAAAACCTCGCCGGTAAAACCCATTTGGGATAAAGTCCGATCTGAGGGAAAAAGAGCGCAACACATGCTTTAAAACCTTAGGTCTTCGAGCTAGAAGGTGCTTCGATTATTTTAATTGGACACCTGCACATAGGTCAGTGTAAAATGTAAAGAAAAAAGAGACGGTCATACCTTAGCAGCGATGGCTTTTGAGCCTCGATATGCTTCAACCGCTTGCTCCGAGGACACGGTATGGTCCTTTACTCACTAACTCGGGCGCAGCCGAGGATGTATCTTGTGACTGCTACTTGGTTGTTTGCTTATCCTTTAGCTCCTTCGATGTAGAAGGTGTCAATGTTGGTGCCACATCGTGCGCCGTGAACATCTCCCTTTCTGCATGCTGCTCCCCGTATACCATTTTCATTCCGTCCTTCATTTAAAACTTCATCATTTGATGAAGGGTTGATGGTACTGCTCTCATGCAGTGTATACATGGCCTCCCAAGCAAGGCATTGTACCTCACGTCTCATTCGATGACATAAAACTTGGTATTTTCGGTTGCGCCGACCACGTTGACCGAGAGGGTGATCTCCCCTTTTTTTTGTTTCGCTCACCATGTTGAATCCATTGAGGACCCGAGAGGCGGGCATGATCTGGTCGAGCAGTCCGAGCTGCTCCACCACCATCGACCTAATTATGTTGGCCGAGCTACCTGGATCCACAAGCACACGTTTAATTTGAAACATATTCACAAGAAAAAAATTACCAGTGCGTCGTTGTGAGGTTGAGACAGGATCTCGATGTCCTCGTCGCTGAATGTGAGGGAATCCACGGGTTTGTAACCTCGAGTTCGCTTTTCCCTGGTGATGGATTTTTTGGTTTATCTGACAATGGGTTCCTGTGGGATGTCGATTCCTCCCATGATCATGTGGATGACATGTTGTGGCTCTTCTGTCTCATTTTTCCTGTTGGCCTCTCTCTCCAAAAGTTGATTTTAGCTCGGTCGCTGAGGAACTCTCGGAGGTGCCCTTTGTTGATTAGTCGGGCTACTTCCTCCCGGAGCTCTCTGCAATCTTCGGCCCTATGACCGCGTGTGCCGTGAAATTCGCACACCAAGTTATGATTCCTTTGCGATGATCTGATAGTATGGGTTTCGGCCACCTGGTGACTTTAATTTTACCTATGGGCTATATGACGTCCGAAACATCAATGTTGAAGTTGTACTCGGATAATCGGGGTTCCTCCACCAGACCTGCATGTCTGTCAAAATTGGTTCTACTTACGAGTCCCCGAGGATTCTGACCTCGATCTGCCCTACAGTCGTTTCGAGGTATGTTACGCCTTGGGGCGTTTCTCCGATCTTTAGTGTGCGGTTGATACCTTTCCTTGTTTGGCCTTGGTTCCTTTGCCAGGATCCTTCTAGGGTATACCGAGCCCGAGGGGGATCCTTATTGGTCGTCTTTGACCCTAATCTTTCATTGATATCGGTTATGGACATCCGCCCAAGTAACGGCGGAATATTCTACCAAGTTCTGCTTTAACTGCTTTAAAGCTATTGAACTTCATTCATTCAAACCTTGGGTGAAGGCCTGCACTGCCCAGTTATCGGAGACCGGTGGTAATTCCATTCTCTCCATTTGAAAGCGAGATACAAATTCCCGTAGCATCTAGTTTTCCCTCTGTTTGATTTTGAAGACGTCGGATTTCCTTGTAGCAACCTTGATGGCACCGGCGTATGCCTTGATAAAAGAATCTGCCAGCATGGCAAATGAATCTATTGAATTGGGGGTTAGGTTGTGATACCACATCATATCTCCTTTTGATAATGTTTCCCCGAAATGTTTCAATAGGGAAGATTCAATCTCGTCCTTCTTCAAGTCATTTCCTTTTACAGCACAAGTGTAAGCAGTGATGTGCTCGTTGGGGTCCGAGGTCCCATTGTACTTCGGGAGATTGGGCATTCTAAATTTCTTCGGAATGGGCTTCGGAGCCGCGCTTGATGGGAACGGCCTTTGCACGAATTTCTTTGAATCTATACCCTTCAGAATTAGGGGTACGCCTGGGATCTGGTCGACCGTTGAATTGTAGGTCTCCAGCTTTTTGTCGTTGGCTTCTATCTTTTTTTCGCCCGACTCGATCCTCTTCGTGAGATCCTCGAGCATCTTCATAATAGAGGAGTCGGCTGCTGATCCGTTGTCGCTCGACCTCTCTGGTGCATGTTCGACTCGAGGAGCCGTTTCCGGTGCTGATGTACTTGGAGTTTTTTTATGGCTTTGCTGCTGAGCAATCGCCAACTGTTGTGCCTGCAACATTTCAAAAATGACGTAAAGTCTAACCTCTCTTTCCTCCCGAGCTGGATTTTTCTGAACCTCCTGTTCGTTTTCTCGGCGTGCACCCCCGTCAATATGGGAGTTTATATCGACGTGTTGGCTCTGGAGTGTTCTCATGGTTTTGCAGTGGTACACCAGCGCCTGAAACAGATACACCATTCTCTCCCTTGTCCTTAGAGTCGTTGTTTTCATGTGCATTTACTAAGTTAGACATTTTGACCTGAAATCAAAAATTCATGGACAAGAAAAAGTGTGAAGAATAACTTGTGATTTTCAGTAAACCAGCACTAAAACAATCACTATTATTTTTATCCCTACGGTGGACGCCAAATTGCTTACCTTGAAAATGGTAATTAAAATTAAATTTAATTTGTGGTTTAAAAAATACGTGATTTATTTTAATACTAGTTGTTTAGGCGATAGATGCTAAGTGTGAGTTAATGGAATAAGATAAGAGTCAAAGAGAGAGAAAATATGCAAACCAAACTGCCCTGAGTCGGGATCTCGAGTTGGCTGAGGTAGGACCTCGAGGTCGGGGCTCGGTGTTTGTAGTGAATGATCGACGGAGGCCTAACAGTGTTAAGGACCTCGAAGGCGGCTATTTATGATCAATGATGAGTAATAAATGAAGAACAATAAATAGAACACAATAAATGTAAGCAATAAATTAAAGGAATCGATAGTGGAGAATGTTTAAGTTAGAGAGCAAAGAATGTTCTTGTATTCAATATCATGTGTGCAAGAAATGATAAGAGTCCCCTTTATATAGGAGGGGGGAATCCCAACATAGTACATAAACATTTATTGCAAAGATATGCAGCTGGTACAACTATTTAATGCCACGGTACGGACTTGTACTATTCTTGCAGACCTGGTCAACTTTAACCACATGCCCTTCGGGAGCTTCCTGCTCGTCCATAATATCCACCAATTTATATTGCCCCGAGGTCGAGCATGGGGAACCCTCGGGGTCAAACCTCGAGTTGTACCTCGAGCCTACTGAAGGCGGTCAGTGGAAAGCCATAATAATCATAAAATCGGTCTCTCTGATTTTAGTCGTATACAATGAGGATCATAGCAACGGTAAGAATAAGGAACATGGGGAAAAACAATCCAAGAAAGGCCATGAGAAGGAAAGAGAAGTCAATACCGGAGTGTCAATCCCTAATCCTAAGGCTTCTGGGGTTAGGGTTGGGAAGGATGCTAATACTAAACCAGCTGGAGAAGGTAATCAATAGGAACTTAAGCGTGTGAAGAAGGAAGCAATTGAGAAAATGTTGGAAGATCAGCATAATGGGAACTTAGATAAGGCTAATCCTATTGTTCCTAGTGATCAAAGTAATGATGAAAAAGCTAATAAGGAATCCACAATCGACTGGGTTCATAGAAGGTTTGGAACTAGAAAAGAGGAGCTAATTCAACTCAATGTAAATACAAACCAATCATGTCAAGATATTCTGTCTCAAACATTTGCACATTCTGGGAAGCTTAAGGACCTTGATGAGATAAACTCAAGAAAGGTTGTAGGAGTGATGCAATTGAGGTGGAGGATGATCAACTAGGCATGACAAAGACAACAGGAGATAAAGCGAGGGACAGCATCCCACCTGGCGATAGGCTGACGACGCCAGGTCTAAAGCTAGGTTCCCCAGGCGTTAGGCTGGCGACTCCAGGCCTAAAGCCAAGGACCCCAGGTGTTAGGCTGGCGACGCCAAGCCTGGAGCCAAGGTCACCTGATGAACCAACAATAGTAAACCATATCTCTAGTGCAAGTGGCAAGATTTTGGCCTATGTATATGGTGTACCGGTGTATGCATTGGAGAACAAACTTGATGGAGATGATAATGTGAAGGTTAGGGATGATACAGTAGGGTCATACCAAAGCACAGGCAATGGAAATGGTGGTGATATTAATAGAACAGACATTTCTGAGCAGACTACAACAGTAATTCTCGGGCTAGGCAGTGTTTATGAGCAGTAATTCAAAATGATGCAGGTTGCTGCTTCTTCTATGGTGAATAACAATGAAAAGGTTGATGAACGGGCAATTTTTCCAAGAGCAACTGGGGAAATAGAGGAAGTGCCTATGGATTCTGGCACTGACCAAATTATGCTGCTGCAAATTAGAGTTCCACAGAAGACTCCTCTACAGCATTTACATGATTTAGTTACACACAATGTGACATCAATTTAAGAAGACTTAATGAGACAAAATCCAATGGAAGATGAAGGAGATGATGAATCAACAACAGAAAACTTTAAACAAGTCTCTAGGGAAGAAGATTTATCACCCACAGTTAGTGCTAAAGGAGGTAAGAAAACTAAGAAGAATCAGAATAAAGAGCTACCACAACCTTCAAGAATAATGCCCAGGAGGACAGCTTCTCTATCTAAATGATGATGATCAAAATATTAATATGGAAGATAAGGTCTGTGAATACACAACAGGCCTTTCCTAGGGTGATCAACATGAATAGCGAGCATAGCTTTTGTGCAGTTTCATTGATGGAGCCTTTTCAAAATAAGAATTGATAGATATAGAAGGAGGTTGAATATGGAGACTGCTTATGCAAATATTAATGGGCATATATGGTTGTTCTTTGATGCAGTGGTGGAATGGGAATTAGTGTAGGACACTGAGCAACAGGTG